>MAPW01000241.1:0-28910 GCA_001689995.1 Tilletia indica
GATGACGCGGACGAAGAGCAAGTTGACGAGGAGGAGGAGGATACCAGCTCCGGGCTCAGCGATGTAAGTTGTAGCTTGCGCATGATCTTGATTCTTCGCCGTTCTCATCAATACTCTCATCTCTTTCGCTTCACAGGATGATTCGGATGGCGACAACGCCGGCTTCCCGCTGGATCAGGCTGCCGAGCACGATCCGGAGGCGTCGGACGGAGAGTTGAATACCGATGAGGAGGTGGGCGAAGCGGTCGAAGATGAAGAGGAAGGCGAGGATGCGCGCTCTGCAGACGAGGACGACGACCCAGCCGACCTGGGCGACTTCGAGCGCGACGACCGCGAGTCGGTCACGGAGGAGTCCTCGGACGACAGCGATGGCAGTACGAAGCTTTCCGACTCTCAGCGGTCAAGCGGAGCAGGCGATGCTGCTGTGGAGATGTACAACGCGCAGGTGGATCCGAGGGCGAATACATCCCACCTGGCGGGCAGCCCACGCACGCCGACGAAGCCGACGCCGACGAAGCCGACGCCGAAGACGCCGACGACGAAGCCGAGGACGAAGCCGAGGACGAGCCTGCATCCGAGCCCCAGTACGAAGATTATAACGATGCAGAGGACGCCGGCGACGACGCTCCCGAGGATGATCATCTCTTCCCCTTCCACGAGGCCGGCCACGAAGTAGGCGACGGTGCAGAAGAGGAACACCCTTTATACCCATCAACCCCTGAGCCGCCGACGGACGACGAAGACTTCGATGGGCCGGAACCACAGCATCCTCAACCCGTCCGGAGCCGCCGCTAGATGATGACGAGTTCGAGGGGCTATACGGCGTCGAATTCGAAGTGGACGACGCCGACCTTGGGGTCGTACCCCCGCAAGACCCCGTAGACGACGATGAGGAAGAGTTTGAGATCGTAGGGGTGAAGCGCAAGGGCTGCTTCAAGCAAGGGACCAGCACCTCCAGCACCGATCTGCATCCCATGTTCAAGAAGAAGAAGGAGGAAGAATGGTAAGCACTACCCTTCTTCTATTCGAAGCTCCGCCCGCGCTGACTGTGTTCTCTGTCATCCTCCATTACTCTCAAACAGACCCGACGACGCCGACGCCGCCGCCGCTGCTAACGAAACTGGACGGCGTAGAGCGGCAGGTCAAGGTCGATCATTAAGGCGCTCCCAGTCTCAGTGTCTCTCAGTTTTCCATTCTCTCAATATCCGGCGTGATGTTCCTTTGCGTATTCTGTTCTTTTCTTTCCAATCTCTGTGAATCAAGTATCAACTCTAAGACCATATGACCTCTCATTACGATGGTCTATACTTTCCGCGCGTCTGCGGTAGAAATCTTACGGACGAGGACGCAGTTGAGGAAGTTCTGGACGGGGCTTTAGAGGATCGTGTTGTCAAAGATGTCCTTCATGGAGGAGGAATGATGTCGGAGTGATCAGTCTCTTTACTACTGGAGCCTGGAAGTGAAATAGGACAGGGAGCTGCTCGCATTAATTGATGGCTTGCTCGACGAGGTCGGGGAACCTGACAAAAGCTATGAGATCGGAGAAACCAAGGCCATGTCAGAAGAAGGTTCTCAGACACAACGAAGGAAGGATTAAGGAATCGTCCCTAAGAAAGAAACTCACATGATCATGCTCAGTAGCAAGCCTCTCCAGCGCCAAGATGTGAATCTCCGAACTGACAGCTCCAGACACAGCAAAAGCCAACAGAGCCAACATCCCAGCATGCCCCAACCACCCACCGAGGTACCACCGAATCCCATCGAGAGTCTGTGCCCGACGGATACGCAGGAAGGAGGCGAGGCGGAGGCTGAGGGAGGAGGAGGGCGGGTGGTGAATGAGGTGGACTAAGTCGAGCGTGCTCCGGTCTGAAGCGAGGGGGTCGGGAACGTCGCGTTGAGCTGAGTCGGCAGCTTGACGTCTGGGATCGTTGTTAGGGAGCGCAATGCAGTGGTCGGACACGACGACGAACCGGGTTGCAGGGGAGTGTGCGTTGGGAGGTCCTGTCGAATTGGCGTGTGTGCTCTGGGCTCGAGCGCGCGTATGCAGCGAGCGAGATGGTACGCGCGCTCGAGGAGCGAGATGGAGTGATGATGGGAAGCGTTTTCGGATCGTTGATGCTGAAGGTGATCCGTCGAATGGGCATGTTGTGACACATCAGGAGGTTTGATCCAGTAGGATGAGGATGGAACTTGCGCGCGGGATCGATACGATTCGAGTGCCCGTCGATGCGCGTCCGTATCGTAATGCCCGTTGTTCGAATCCACTTGATTATCCGATACCTCTATCTTCTTCGCCCCTTCCGCCTTCTGCTTCTCCGAATCCTGCACATCAATGCTCTCTCCCTTCTCCCTTCCACACACGTCCCGAATGAGCCGCACGTGTCGCCACATCGACCGCCATGCCCACCACTCCAGTCCACTTGTGCATAATCCTACGAGGAGCATTGCGAATAGGAGAGCGAGGAGGAGGAAGATCTCGAGTTTGTGGACGGCGCGGGCGAGTTGGTCGAGGGGTGTTGTGGCGGCTGCTATTGTGGTGCTGTTGCATACGTGGAGTGCGGTAGAAGGTAGGGGAGGGACTGCTAGGACTGACCGGTTGAATTGGAAGGCATTGATCGCTGTGGAGAAGAGCATAGAGCGGTGTGAGAATGGAGAAGAGCATAGAGCGGTGTGAGAAGCTATGACTCATGCCTTGAATAAGTTCGACGCGAGGACCTCAGCACTTACTCTTGTTGACGTCCGTTCGGAGGAGCTCGAGTGGCGAGGAGATGACTGCGTTGATCTTATCTTTGACCTGATCCAAGGTGGGGATGGGGTTGTTGGGAGCGATGAGGCCTTCCTCGAAGAAGGTTGAAGAAGGTTGGAAGTCGGACGTTGTCCAAAGAGCTGCAGATCAATCAGAAGGAGGCTGTCAGCTTTGATGAGAACGGTGTGTAATACAGCGAAGGCGGACTCACGTGAGATCTGGAACGCCAATTGGGGGACTGATACCGGTTTGCCAATGATGTGAAGGACGTCGTTGACGCCTGCGAGGGCAGAGGAGATGACTGGGTTGACACTACTGATGGCAGCCTGGACAGCTGACTTGATGCCCTGGGATGCTGAGTTGATGCCGTCAGAGAGGATGTCGACGACTTGGATGAGGATGGCGAGGACGCCGCGGATGAGGAGCTCGATGGTAAGAGGGAGCGGTATGTGTCGACGATGGATGTAGATGAGGACCTTCTCCGTGATGAGGACCTTCTCCGTTGCGAACAGTCTGTGGAATGTATGCGTAAATGGAGGGGAAGGATGTTCAGTGAAAGAGATGCGAGAGTCAATGGTCGGAAGCGCAGAGCGGAGTACTTACAGCAAGAGCAAGAGCAAGAGATTGGCAATCATGAGGTTGGTGGATGCTGGCATGGAATGTGGCACACCTTGAATGACACCCGCCGCAACCTGTGCACCCGCACATGCACCGGTGAGTCGATCGTTTGCCTGTTCGATTCGCGTCTCGATAGGCGATGCACCTGGTGTGAGGAGTGGGATGGCGATGGGGATGAGGAGGACGAGTAGGCTGAGGAGAGTCAGCGAGGCTAGTGGGGAGTGGGGACCGATGAATGGTGGGAGCGAAGGTAAATATGAGGAGAGTGGGAGTGGCGCGAGTCGATGAGAAGAGGGAGATGAGCGCAGAGGGGACTGGGGCTTGGGACTGTGTTGTAACCGCCTGATCAAAGCAATACAGATACATGGTCGTGCTCCACCGACGGCGCTGCGAAATCGTCCTCGTCTGCGGTGCCAAAGGTGAGGTTGTCGAAGGTTTGAAGAAGACTGTCTTCATCATGAAGTGACGCGTCTTCCCAACGACCACGGAGTGCCTCCAGCTGCGCCAGGACCTGTCTCCGAGGAAAACCACCTTGGCGGGCTCGAACGTCCTCCATACGCTTCTCGACCCACTTCTGAAGGTGCCGGGCCTCGACTTCTAACAGTCGTTCCTCTTCAGCGATGCGGACCAGGCGATCGAAAGCGTCAAGGATCTTGGCTACGCGCACCTGTCCCCACCACGGAATGGTGCAAGACCCGTTGCTGGCTACGGATGAAATCCACGACGCGGTGTCTGAATCATAGAGCGTTCCTTCTCTGAGAGTGCGGACGTTGGCCTTGATGGAGACAAAGTAAGCGTTGAGGGTATTCATGGCAGCAACTGCGTTCTTCGTGTCGGTCGCGAGGGAGGCCAATAACCGCTCCCGTAAGGTGGGCAGGTACCGGGTACCCCTTCTGTCGTTGAGCTGCGCTTGCGTGAGGTTGACCTAAGGATGAGCACGGAAGGCCCCGGAATTTTCCGGGTTCCGGGAGGGGTTCCGCAGCTATTCCGGGACTTTTCAAGACATAATTAGACATTCCGTGTTCCCGGAAATTCAGTACTCTATCTTGCGCAGTATTTCGGGTTCCGGGGAAAACACCGTGTGCACCGTTCTGGAGTTTCGGCTTCCGTCAAAATCAGGGCTGCCAAAAAATTTCATTCCGCATTTCGGGGCCCCGGAATGCGAAATTCCGCGAAATTCCGGGAGGTTCCGGGACTCATCTCTATGGTCAAAAGATGACACGAATTTGGGCCCACCCCTTCTTAAGTTGACCTTTTAGTCGTCCGTAGTGTGTGTAGGGGCCTGTCGTACTCTCATTCGGTAATTTGACAGCTGAGCCCTGTGTATATGCTTCTCTCTGGCCCTCATATGTAGTCATGAGACCACGTGACTGAGTCTCATCATAAATGAAACTTGGTCACGGAGTCTCATCATTCGATGAAACTCCAAATGAGACTCTTCATCACGTGACCCCGAAATCTCCCGGAATTCCGCGAAATTTCGGGGAAATGAGCCAGTTTGGCCACACATTCCGGGTTCCGTACTTTTTGACGTGAGTCGACGATGTCGATTCCGGCTTCCGCATCAGCGTGCACGGAATATTCCGGGTTCCGGGTGAGTAGCCTGAAAGTGTCAAAACACCAAATTTTGCATTCCGGCTTCCGGGCTCCCCGGAATTTTTCGCGGAGGGCCCCGAAATTCCGGGGAGCTCATTTCGGGGCCCTTCCGTGCTCATCCTTAGGTTGACCTTGGCGATGCACTTGAACAAGGCGCTAGCCAGGAGGGTTAAGGTCAGGTCCGCCTTGCCCTTGGTTGGGTCCCCGCTTACTGCTACCGTTATTGGTGCTGAATCGGAAGCGTCGGCGGCGGTGTGGCGGCTGTTGTCCTGCGGTTGCTCGGCATCCGATGTAGACCCGACGAGGGGATTCTCCTGTGAGTTGGAGGTCGGTACCGGGTCTTGAAGAACGCGAGCATTGCGCTGCGCGGCCGACTTCTTGGGAGTGCCGACCTTCTGGCGGGCGTATATTCTCCGCAGGCGACACATGTACGACAAGATGTTGAATAGTTCTGGATCGATGTGGACGGGCACGAAGTTGGATGGAATGGTGGTCGAGGGTATGATGGCTGCGGGGCGGTCTGGATCGGGATGACTCCCTGGCTGAGTGGTAGACGGGATAGGGGGGAGTCGTGGTTCGATTAAATCCTCGTCTATGATGCCATCGGCAGCCGGCGCCGCCTGATCTGATGGCCGTAGGTGTCTGAGTAGATCCGCTTTGGAGACAGACTCGAGGGTTGGAATGTGCTCATGCCGTAACGCGGCGATTCTAGCCCGCTTCCGTCGGAACCAGACAAAAAGGTTGCGGCGTCGATCGAGGGAAAGGTGCTGTAACCTCTCTTCGAGTGCCAGGCGTCGTTCTCCTTTCGACATGGCTCTGGTCGACGCGATCAAGCCCGATATGCCAGCCCAAACGCGTTCCATCCCCTCCCCATCGGACCAGGCACAACCAGAGCAGTTCCGAGGACTGTATGATATGTGACAGGATGCGGTATGGCCGTAAACGTGGAACAGTGGTATGGTCCATGTAACTTTGACGCCGGGGACGAGCGCGCGTTCGACCTTGGGATTGAAGGCGTAACGGCATCCGAGATCGTACATCACCACGGCATGGTGGAGGCGGGGTTTGAGGGCTGTTAGAACAGCGTTGACTAGTGCAATGGCGTAGTATTGACGTTCACCTAGTCGTCAGAATATCAGATACAACATGTCAGCAACAGGATTTCGAAACGTGTGCGGCTGTCAGGCCGGACGACTTACCCGGCGTAGTGATGTCGCAGAACACCACGGGTATGTCATGACGACAACATAAGCCCATAACGCCCGTAACATCATGGGGTCCTGCAGATGCCTTGGGGGCAAGGGGGTCAGCGGCCTTGAGCTGGGTAGAGCAGTCGTGCTCGTGATTGAGTGCCGTGGCCGTGGTTGGACCTTGAGGAGGGTTGACAGCTTGTTCGGCTTCCTGTACTTGCGAGCTGGAGAGAAAGCGACGAGGAGGGAGAGACTGACGTCGGAATCGGTCTTCGCGGCGCTTGCGCTTCTGGGTAAAGTTGCCGTCGACGGACAGGATCAGCTGGGGCGGGACGTCCTCGGCAGGCAGTGTGTAGACGTCCGGCTCGGCTGAGCCTGATGGGCCGTGCGCGTGTGCAGGCGCGTCGTCGAGGAACTGGTAGAAGCAGGCGGGGCAGGTGTCGGCGAGGAACTCTGGGGTCAGATGGAGGTGGTCGTCGTCGAGCATGGGACGCGGAAGTAGCCATGGCTCGGAATCATGTAAAGTGGAGGTATATCCGTGCACGCGCATGGTCTGGAACCAAGAAGAGGCCGATCGCAACTGCTTCCGAAGATGGGTGCTGATTTCGATGTCGGCCGTATCGTCTTCGTACACGTCGCGGATGGCTAGAGCGTAGTTGTATGCGCCGACCGAAGATGTCTTGCGTAATCCTTCGAGCCATCGCAGGAGCGCAGTCGAGAACACGACCTTGGGTTGGACGGGAGAGGCTGGAAAGAGACAGTTTGTGAGCAGAAGCTCCGCCATGTGAGTGTAGCAACTTGAGAAGTGGACTACGCTCCGTCCTCCGAGCGTGTAGGTGTGGATGGAAACACTGTTGTTGACGCTGTCGTGGAAGCACGCGCAGCTGAGCGACGAGGGGGGTGTCTTGTCGGAAACGAGGGTGGAGGCGCGGGTATAGCTGTGCATCAAGTCTGGCATCAGGTCGTGCCAATCCTGGAATGTATTGTTGTAGTCGCCTTCGCCTTGGTAATCATTCTCGGGCTCGCCAGTGAAGTCCATGGCGTCGAGTGGATCCCCACCGAAATCGAAAGCGGCCTGGTGACGGGACGTTTCGCGGGAGTTGAGCACGGCGGAGGAAGAGATGCTGCTCACGGTAGACCCGATCCCGGTCCCCTCGGACGGTCTGGTCGATGGTCTGGACGGACGAGGACGCGAAGACGTTGTTGGTGTGGATGCGGCGGCAGCGCGTCGAGCTGCTGCTACCTCTTCATGTATTTGGTTGAGGTCGCCCTTCTTGGGGCGACGCCGTATGCTGGCCCCGGGTTCGACCATGATGAAGGCATGCTTCTGCTTGCGGTTGCGGGGTTTGGAGAGGGAAGGCATCGCGAGGTGGGTTGGAGGTTTTGGGAGGCGGGAACGGAAGCAACTCCGGACGGCCGAGCTAGGAGAGAGAAAGGGAAACGAAGGGGCGAGCCGACCGGTCCGTGGTAGCCGTCTTGTGTCGACGAGCGGCTGTATGGTACGGTGAGGGGCGAGGTCTGCCGAGACGAGAAAGAAGGGGGAGAGCGGTTGCGGTAGGAGTCAGCGCAGCTCGGATGGCTTTGTTGGGAGAGTAGCTATGTGCAGCCATGAGGTCAACGACTCACTTGGGCCTTGGGGAACGGTCCTGGTAATAAATAATACGAACGCAGAATATCGGAGTCCTGGGAAGTCCCGCGCGGGGACTGAGCTTGATCACTGATCAGTCGGGTAGTTGATAGCGTCGACGAATAAGGTATCGTGCGAGTCCTGCGGGCGGACTCTCGCTTGTGGGTTCGGAACTTCGGATTGGTCTCTGTATGAGGAAGAGAAGACGTGGACGCCGAGCCCCGAAGAGGATAGCGCGTAGGCGGTGTAGGTGTCGACGCGGATGAGGGGGGAAGGTGGGCGATGCCGAATGACGGGGTGGGGAATGCACCAGCGAGGGCACGAGGCAGTCCGAAGTTGGGGGCTTGGTGCGGTGGAAGTTGCGCTGGTGACCAGTGTACTGTAGGGGGAGGATGAATTGTCGGAGGGAAGGTCGTGAGCGTAACGCGCAGACGAGTTGCTCGAGGGGAGGGTAAGTGGCCGGTCCACAAGGGGTGCGCGCTGAGCGCGGCGCGATGTGCGGGATGGGCAGAAACGGGAGCAAAAAGGCTGTCAAAATGCAATTTTCGCTTCCTCCGGAAACGGCGGGATTCTGGGGCAGATCGGGGTCAGAGTTGGAGAGGTTCCCACTTCAACTGCCAACTTAATGAGCAGTTCAACTGTGGCGTGAGCGCCACTCAATAACGTGGAGGCTGGGCCGCCACAAGTGGATCGCTCGTATACCAGCTTCAGCCTGCACAAGCAGTAGAAACGAGGGAGGTGAGCCGAGAAGAACCGGTCTCTTCCTGTTCCCGGAACCCGCCGCCTGTTCCTGGACAACAGTAGAGCTTCGCTTCCATTCGCGGCTGACGAGCTGACTGTCAGCCCATCGATTATTTAGCATGAGTACAACAGGACACGACAGGCGATGGTACCACTCCTTTAAGTCCCATGCGGCGAAATGGGCGGAGAGCGGATGTCCTATCCGGGAGCAAGACGATCGCCCAGCGCCCAGCGCTGTCACATCACTCACACCGCACACGCCCATGCTGGTCGACGAGTCGCGACGATGCCCAGGAAGTAGACAAGTAGTGCTGATGATTGGGTGCCTTCAAATAAGACATAACGGAGAACATAAACGAGAACATAAACGTTTATGTTCTCGTTTTTTTATGTTCTCTCGAGTGCGTAATCCGGGGGGTCGACCCCCCCGGATAACGAGATTCCTCGTCAACAAACGCAGAACATAAAGCTCAGAACATAAACGAAAAGTTACTTCTTTACATTCAAGAAACAAAGAGAGCCTTTTTGACTTTGAATTCTGCTGCACCTGCCGTGCAGTACCAGCCTAAAAGTGGGAGTCTTTAAGAAGTAAAAGCCCTCTCGAAAGACAGTCTGCTTTACGGGCTCCTGTTCGCGCTCGAGGCAGCCAGCTTATGTGCGATATCTGAAGCCATCGCCCACATAAACATAAACGTAAACATAAACAGGACATATCCGTTATGTCTTATTTGAAGGCACCCATTATTGCGCCCACCTCCACGCCGCCTTCGCTGTCGGCAAATTTTTTAAGGTTCTACGAACGAGCGGGG
This sequence comes from Tilletia indica, assembly GCA_001689995.1. NCBI lineage: Eukaryota > Fungi > Basidiomycota > Exobasidiomycetes > Tilletiales > Tilletiaceae > Tilletia > Tilletia indica. Next base: position 9,328 of record MAPW01000241.1, read on the forward strand.
TACAGTACGATCGATTGTTCGAAAGCCTTTTTTCGTTTTCTCTCCGCAAGCGAGAAGTTCGTCGGCGTCGAGTTCTGCGGATCGCGGACTCGAGGGTGGGCGTGTGGGGGTTCGTTTGACGGTGCGCCTTGGGCGTTTGGGGCGGCTGAAGGGAGTAGTAGTGACAAAGGTGTCATCTTCAGATCCAGCCGTCGACACCTTCGATTATTGGGCTGGACTCTGGAGCTGCGCCTGTCACGCGTCGCGTCGCGTGGCGAGCAAGAGCGCGCGGACGGACGGGCCAGGAGCCCAGAATCCTGCGTAAATGGATGAGGTTCGCTACGTTACCATACTGGCGCTAGTGAGTGGATCTAAGTGACAATGCGAATGCTCGAGCACCGAGCACTGTCCTCTCGTGCACGGAATCTTCGCAGCAAGAAGCTAACTTGTTTCACAGGTAGACCCACTACTACTCTTGACTTTTTTTAGTTCCTTCCATTACCACTCAGGGCGGGGCGACGGGACAAGGAACGAGGTTGCCGTCATGGTGAAGCAAGAGTCGGGCGGGAACTTAACTCTGCGTTGCTGTGACTGGCTGGGGATCATCCTCTTGACGACTACCACCCACCTTCCCCCTCTTTTGCATTCCCCTCCTTCTCTTTGCAGGATTCTTTTACGGGTCTTCGTTTGCGGTTCATCAGATCATCGGCGACCTCGTGCTTCACGTTTTCGACCCTTGGGAACGGACTTCCCAGTTAGTGACACCAGTCTCACAACACAGATCTTGTTCTTCGGATTCAGCGCGCACTTGCACAGCGAGAGCGTATCTCTTACGAAGCAACCTAGGACCATCTCTTGCTCCCTCAACTCCCTACATAGGTCTCCGAGGGCTACTCCAGCAAACGCAACAGCAACGACGGGAAACGTGGACGGGGTCCTGAGATTCATCCACTTATTTTCGCAGCGCAGCCATGGCTTCCAACGAAGTAACAACAGTAACATTCAATACTCAAACGCTCGAATTGCTCGGCCTTTTTGAACGGTATAAGGTGAGTCTCGCGGTGGAATTTTTTCTAAGTCTCTCAGTGACAAAGGCGTGTCTGAACTTGCTTCCTCCTTCTTTCCAGGCTGTCATCTATGTGCAATTAGGGATCGTTGTATGGGAGTACCTCACTACAGCGCCTTGGAATGGAGCGTCATCACAGGCCGGCGACCTTTCAGAAAACCGTACGTTCTCTCCCCCCTCTCTCTCTTATCCCTTTGTTCGTTCTAATCCAACTCATCTCATCTCCGCTTCCTACAGAATGATCATCTTCTTCGCAGCTCGGTACTCGATGTGGCTCGCTATCATCCCGAACTTGATCCAGTTACGGACGACGGGAAAGACGGATTGTAGGGCGGTTTTTGATGCTCTTACTGTAGGGGCGACTCTACAGGTTGTCTTTGGACAGCTTGTGTTTATTCTGCGTTGTTTGGCTATTTGGGAATGGGTACGTTATTCTCTCTGGACTTCCTTCCTGAAAGCCCGACCAACTGACCCTATTTTTTACCGTTGTCCGATGTGGACAGGCACCATGGGTCATCTGCGTCTTCGTAGCCCAACTCTGCCCGTACATAGCCTTCTCCTTCGCCATCTTCCAAGGCACCAAAATCGGCACCGCCCCGACCTGACACCGGGCATGATCTCCTGCCAGATCTTGACCTACGGCTGGCCGTTCATTGTGGCGTATTCGCTGTGTGTCTTGTTGGATTTGACGACGGCGACGTTGATGACGTGGAAGGTGTTGAGTATGAGGAGTACGTTGAGGTCTACTATGCTTCAGATGTTCTTGAGGGAAGGGTTGGCTTATTCGGCGCTCGGGCTGGTGGTGAGTTTTTACCCTTTTCATTCGTTACCTTTTTCTATCTTTGCTGAGATTATTGGACCCTCCTTCTTCTCTTTAGCCTGCCGTTATTGCGCTGGCTTTCTTTGGCAAGAATGACAATGCGGCGGTGCGAGGTGCAGGTCTGACCCTGTGTTCGATGCTACACGCTGTATTGGGATGCCGAGCCTTCGTAAGTGATCCGTACCCCTCAAGCAGATCCCCGCCCGTTCCCCCCACTCACACCCTTCAAATCTTCACATCACAAATAACAGATCAGCCTCGATTCGTACGCAGAGCGACTTCCGACCTCCCTGCAAATGCGAGTCAAGAACGGCGAAATGCTCGATGCGGACACTCTGGCTCGAATTGCGTTCCATGCCGGTCTGCCGCCATCCGCTCCTCAGGATACCGGTACGGTTCCCATGTATGGCGGAAACAGTACCAACAACGGCGGCGGAGGCGGAGGAGAGGCCAAGAACAATAAGAACAAGTTGCCCTGGGCGATCCGGTTGGCTCGGCTCGGACAGAAGACGTCCCCGAGGAGAAAGCGATGGGGATCCGGTCGAACGGGAGTGGGAAACAATAGTACAAACGGTGGTGGGGTCCGATCTGGTAACGGAGTGGATAATGGAATGATGATGATGCCCGAATTGGGAGGAGGTGGACATACTCTCGTCCGACACAGCACATACACCATCCCCGCTGCCTCGCTCTCATCCTCTTCGAACCCTACTCCACGATTTACGAACACACACTTCGCGGGCGCACATGGGACGCCGAACTTGGATGGGATTATTATTTCGGAGCAGCAGGTCGTTGAGGAGGAAGGGGAGGATCCGATGGCGCTTCATCATCATGAGGATGATATGGATGCGGGTGGAGGTTATGCTATGGCGTCCCCTTTGACTTCGTGGGATCATTCGCAGGCTTCTGGGTTGGCGTATGGGACTGGAGAGGAGTGGGGAGGGGAATGATGATGGGACAGGGACACGGCCGGGGGAGAGCACGCTCAGTTTTGAGGATGCGGATTTGAAGGAGGATCTGAGGAGGAGTCCTTGATTACTTTACTCGCAAGCCCCCCTTTTTCGACTTCTTGCAGCATACAGCCCTGGAGATCCTGGCATGGAACATCTTCCGGGGTCATGTTTGACGACCCCTTCACCCCCACTACTTTTGCTTATCCACTCTTTCGATTTCACGAACTTTCCACGGGACGAACTCTCTTTGGCCTGTATCAGTACCCCAGCGCTCTCTTAGAAAAGTACTTATTCGCTTTCACCTTTTTTTGTGTGGGAAATAGTTGAAGATTGACATTCGGATTTGAGCGGGCTCGAAACGACCTGGGCGAAGGGGGGAGATGATACATGGGCGTTCTGAGTTGGTGAGGGCCGTGGAAAAAGCGGTGAGACGGGTTGATACAACAAGGGACAGAAGGCTTTACGAATGAGGACGCTTTTGTGAGTAGGGCTGAAATGAGGCTTAGGAAGAGTAGAGTCGAGGAAGTAAGTCGAGTAGCGAGAAGGGAGAGTCCGAAGGAGGAACAAGTCGTAGCCTTTGAATAAGAAGTGCGGCGTCGTAATTGAGTTGAGTGGGCTAGAATGACAGCGATTCCTAGCAGTTGTCGTCGTGATACACCCATTTCTGTAGGTGGGGAGTGCAGACAAGTCAATGTGGGCAATTATCGAGAATTGAGCTGGGAGACACTGTACATACGGTATCTTTGGGGCTGATGGGTGCTGTCCTGATGTAGCGTGCGTTATCCGGCGGTCTTTCGAGTTTCTGCGAGGGAGTTGGGAGGGGAGAGGTGAGTGAGTGCGGCATGCAGTCGGAGGAGCTAATGGGGAGACCCACTTTGGAGCTTGCGAGCATGCTTTGGAGAGTGATGAGCACGCTTTGGACGTTGAGCACCGGAGACCACCTGGTTGTGGAGAAAAGAGCAGACAGAAAAGTAGTCAGATAAGAGAAGCGCTGTGACACGGGGGTTGGGTCGGGGATACATACTCAGCTCCCAGGATCGACGCGCATACATGTCCGTTCTCGTAGCAATGAACCATCTGGGGCGCCTCGTATCCGCCGGTGGTGACGAACACGGTCTCTGGCGCCTCGAGCGGGTATGAGCCTACGAAGCGGAGTCGTACGCGGAAGATCTTGCCTGCGTAGAGTGGGTTTGGTACTACGATTTCGAAGTGCCATTCCTCGAGGGAGTCAGCCTGGACGAGGGTGATTCCTGGTGGGAGGGGCTTTGTCTTGATCTCCTGGAGTTCGCGCATCAGACGCTTTGTGAGGACCATGGCGGGCGAGTGGTTTCTGTGTGAGGAGGTGGTGGACGTGCGTATGGCTGGAGTGGGTGGAAGGGAGTGGGGACTTAAATACATAATTATTATATATTATACCACTGAAATTACACGTGACATTTCAGCATCACGTGACTCTCACTCACTCACTCACTCACTCACTCGACTCGCTCAGATCCTCACTCACTTCACTTTCTTCTGGACGACAACGACCATTCAAGAAAAGGATGCCATCGCAAGGATCGAGCTCAGAGGCGAACAGAGGCGCAGGAGGAAGCAGCGCAAGTAACAACAACACAGCCAGCAGCAGCAGCAGTGCGAACAACCCTGGCGCACCACAACCAAGTAGCAGAAGCAGCGCAACACCAGCAACACCAGCAGCAGCAACAGCAAGCAGCAGTCGACACAGCAGAGGAGTAGGCATCCAGCACTTCTCAGCGCAACAGGAGGGCCAGGTCCAGCTCCCTCTTTTTTCGCTTCCTTCACTCCGCCAGAGGCATAGGAGCACCGGGTGAAGGCAGCCAAGGCACCGGCGGCGGAACATCCCTCGAAGACCTCCTCATGTCCAGAGCAGCCATTCCATCCCACTGCATGGCGGAAGGAGAGGAAACGATCCCTTCTTGGATCCCACCTCAGGCGCACTCGCAAACCTCTTCCAAGGTCTCGTCGAGGGTCACAATGCTTCCGGCGGTGTCTTCGGAAGGGGCGTGGGAGGGTTAGCAGGACCATCATCCAGCGCAAGAAATGCACTGCATGAGCCTAGCACCAGCGCAACCGGTAAGAGCAGGGAGGCCGAAGCAGCTGCTAAGAAGGAGAAGGAGAAGAATGAGGAGAAACTCAAGAAGATGTACGAGGACTTCGACTTCCGTCCGCTCTGGACCCGTCTCAGCCAGGCCTTGACAAGATTAAAGGACAGTCCGAGCGCCGCACAAGTTCTTCTTCCTTGATCGAGGTGAGTTTTCTCAGTCTGCTTTGCAGAGGTAATATTGTGCTCATCTCTTCATACCCACACCTCAATCCAGTCCCTCATGGTCGTGTCCAAGCATGTCATCGCACCAGACACTGCAGCAGCCGTCGAATCACGATCTCTCACCCGATCATCTTCTCTCCCACCCATGACACCCATGCTCGAGGGCAATGATCCATGACATCCTCCATAGCCTCCCTCGCATCCGTCGCTTCAACCGCACACGGACGATCACCCGCGAACAGATGGAAGACCACTTCTTCGCCTTCACCGAGCGTCATCGCAAGATCCTCAACATAATGGTCCGCCAAAATCCCTCCCTCATGTCCGGTTCCTTTGCTCTGCTCGTCCACAACCCAAGGTTCTCGACTTCGACAACAAGAAGAACTACTTCACCCAACAGTTGCACAAGAATCGACGCGATCACTACACCCCGCTCAATCTCAACGTGCGAAGAACGGAAGTCTTTGGAGATTCGCAGAAGGCCTTCTCGCGCTATACGGGGCCAGAAATCAAGCATGGTCGGCTGAATGTGCGCTTCTTGGGGGAGGAAGGTATCGATGCTGGAGGTGTGACCCGCGAGTGGTTCTCCGTCCTCGCCCGAGCCATGTTCAACCCAGACTACGCCCTCTTCACACCCTGCGCAGCCGATCGGACAACGTACCAGCCCAACCGACTGTCCTCGGTCGACAACAACCATCTCCTGTACTTCAAATTTGTCGGTCGGGTGATCGGGAAAGCCATCTACGACGGCCGACTGCTCGACGCGTACTTCACCCGGAGCTTCTACAAGCACATCCTCGGCAACCAGTCGACTACAGGGACATGGAGGCTGTCGATCCGGAGTACTACAAGTCTTTGGAGTGGATTCTGGAGAATGACATCACGGATGTGCTTGATTTGAACTTCACGATGGATGCGGAGGACTTTGGGCAGACGAGGGTCATCGAGCTCAAGCCGGATGGAGCGACCATACCAGTCACAGAGGAGACGAAGGTGGAGTACATTCGGTTGGTCACCGAGCAGCGGCTTACCCATAGCATTCGGTCTCAGGTGAGTTATCTGTCCTTTTGAATGCGTGTCTTTCCTGCCGCGGCTGTGTAGCTGATTTTGAACTCTTTGACACAGATCGACGCGTTCCTCACGGGCTTCCACGAGATCATCCCAATGGAGCTCATCCGAATTTTCACCGAGCAAGAACTCGAGCTCCTCATCTCCGGTCTACCAGACATCGACGTCGACAGCTGGAAGAACAACACCGAGCTGCACGGCTACAACTCTTCGGACGCTGTGATTCAATGGTTCTGGCGTGCTGTGCGGAGTTTCGACCAGACGGAGAAGGCGAAGCTGTTGCAGTTCATCACGGGGACTAGTAAAGTTCCCCTGGAAGGGTTTGGGCATTTGCAGGGTACGCAGGGGATTCAGAAGTTTAACATACATAAGGCGTATGGCGCGGATCGGTTGCCTGCGGCTCATACTTGGTGAGTTTCTTACCCAGATTCTTCTAGAGATTTGTGCAGGTGTTGGAAGAGGGGGAAACTGACTTTTCTGGATCTAAATTCCTGTGTGTTATAGCTTCAACCAGCTCGACTTGCCACAGTATGAGTCGTATGAGAAGTTGCGGTCGCAGTTGCTCATATGCATGAACGAGGCGTCGGAAGGATTCGGGTTTGCGTGATTTGGGGGATGGTTCATTCATTCACTTCAAGCCGTATGGACGTCAGTCCTCCTCTTTCTTGATCAAGGAACGGAAGACATCGACTGGCCCTGTTTCCTCCCGCCCCTCACGTCCGGCGTCCGGTCCTTTCATGCGTCCCCCTTTTCCTTCCTCCCTTGCAAGAAAAAGTTACCAGTGTGCCTACTGTAGAGCATGAAGCAACCATCCCTTTTCTCCCACTCCCCCCTCCCCTTCCTTCCATACTTAGTAGTTGTACAGCGCACTCTTTCCAATCTTGGCAATGCCTACACTTCCTTCTCCATTTCCTTTGTTTGGATCTATTATACATGGGTACCCAGTTCGTTTGGAATGCCCGGGAGGACGGCCATCATCCTTTCCTGCAGGCAGATATAAACCAGGGACTTGCGCTGAAGAAAGAAGTACGACGAGCATGCCAGCCCCAGAAGATGAACGAGGGCAGCAGCCTCACCGCCGTCCGCGACTGGCCCTCGTCCGAAGCTCAATCAACGTCGACGAGACATTCACGGTGTCCGCCATCGCGCGTCCCGGCCAGACGATCTCTTCGAAAGCATACCAAGCCCGAGCAGGTGGGAAGGGGGCGAACGTCGCTGCTGCGATCGGCCTGGCTTTACTTGCTCAAGATCAAGAAGGAGGAGCGGGCGTTCGACTGGTTGGGGCAGTCGGTCAAGACGCTACCTGGCCCTTGGACAACCTCAAGAAGTCCAATGTCGACATTTCGGGGGTCTCGATTCTCGAGGACGTACCCTCGGGTCGGGCATTCATCCAGGTCGCGGAAGATGGGGAGAACAGCATCGTTCTTCTCAAAGGGGCAAATTATACGAGGACGCTGGATGATGCGGAGGGGATTCTGGCGGGAGGGTTGGTGGGATGTCTGGTTCTGCAGAACGAAATTCCTTTGGAGACTACGAGGGGCTTTGTCAAGGCAGCGGCTGCGGCGGGGGGAGGGACAGGGATTGAGAGGGGGAGAATCACGACAATCTTCAACCCTTCGCCCATGCTTACCCGGGACGAAGCAGCCGAATTCGAATGGGACCTCGTCGACGTCCTCGTCGTCAATGAAGGCGAGGCGGAGGCCCTTCTCTCCCTCTTGGACTCCCCTCCTCCGTCTTCCTCGTCGTCGACCTCCTCAATCGGAGAGAAGCTCACCCAATGTCGGAAGGTCGAGTCGATTCGTTGGATCATCGTCACAAGGGGCGATCGAGGCCTATCAGTCTACGTACGCACACCTACTTCGTCCGAAAGACGGACGATCGACCAGGTTGCGTTCAAACCTGACAAGGTTGTAGATACGACAGGAGCAGGTGATGTCCGTACTATACAAACTCCCTCCCCGAACCAGATCTGAACTTCGACAGCACTGAAATCTCCTTCTCCTTTCCTTTTCATCAGACCTTCCTCGGCTACCTCGTTGCAGGTCTCCTCACGAGCGAGGCAGCGATCCAAGGAGGAGGAGTGGACGACGCAAATCTGCCGACTTCTCCACAGCTTATCGAGCAGATCCTGCGTAGTGCTGCATGTGCGGCTGCGATGGCAGTCGAGAAGACGGGTGCGATGGAGAGCATACCAAATGGGCCGGACGTCAAGAGAAGACTGGCGGAACTTACGGATTCTGAATGAGTACAGGTCCTGATAGTATGAACACTTCACGATCGTCTGTCAAAGACATTCATATCACGCCCCTTCAACTTGCATTGCATTAGAGAAGAGTTAATACAGTCTCCGGTTCGAATAATCGCCGGCTTGACGGAAAGAAAGGTCAGATGTGGTGCGTGGAGTGAGGTGATGTTGCCGCGATATGGGTGCACTGGAGGGAGGTGACAGCGAAATATGGGAAAGTACGAGACCGAAAGAAGAGTTGTTGCATCGGTCCATCAATCGTCCAAGCCGAGTTCTGACCGTAGATCTATAGTGAGGGAGCTCATTCAGTAAGTACCGTGGTCTACAGGCTGCCATTTGCTGATCGCTACTGACCTTTGACATGCTTCTCCCGCCGAGTCAAGATGTTGGGGTACTTGATCGTCTGAGCGAAGTCCTCACAGGCCAGCTGGAAGAGCAGAAAGCAGGAGAGCGTCTATCAGTATCTTATGACCCAGCTGAGCGAGCCATATAGCGATGAGGAAACACACCTTCATCAAACGATCCACAGAGAACATCCGCGATGTGAGACTGTGCATGTGACCATAGAATGCCGCAGGTCCGCTCGTAGACAAGAGGTCTTTCTCGCTAAGGGATAGGATCGCCATGGCAATGCGGAAAAGCACGGCCATGCCGTCGATGAAGAGGATGTCCCAAACGCGGAACAGAGTCTGAGAAAGGTAACAAACAGAATGTCAGTCCCCCATGAAAAGTAACGATAATGATACGAGTCAACTCACCTCCACGGGCAGACAGTCCGTGTACAGCGACAAGAACCAAGCAAATGTGACAGCGGGCAAATCTACCCCGATCTCCCGCATATGCTCCGCCAACTTCGGAAGCTGCTCATCAACAAGCTCAACCAACACCCTCTGATCCGCCTGAGACACCAGCAAGTGGCTCGTATAGTACTCCGCAGGCAGGATCTTGCTGATGATGCATGCCAGTGTCCAGAAGGCGTCTTCCTCGTTGGGCAGAGTGAGGAGGAGCGTGGCGGCGAGGTTGTTCATGCCTTGGCAGTAGCCGCAGATGGGGTCGTACCAAGAGAAGGCGACAAGGACACGGCGGAGCTTGGGAACTCCTGGTCCGTTGCCGCCAAAGAAGATGTTGGTGGGCATCTACAAAAGGATCAAATGGCACGACTCGTCAGAATCCCATAAAAAGTGTCACAAGGGTAAAGTCGTCTCATCCCTCCAAAACTCACAGTCCGATGCACATCAAGATCGATCTGAGTCAAACAGTCGTTCGTCTCGCCCTCATGCTCGCCAAGAAGCTCCTCGTACCGGCCCGGTTCAGCCATTTCCGTAGCTCCACTGCACTCCTTCCAGATCGCTCCACGATAGCACAGCGGGATACCCCGTCTGCAAAGCCGCTGCAACTCGGCCCAATCCTCTTTGCCCGCCTTCGTCTCGCCCAGACGCTGGATACCCACAAGGCCCAAGAGGAGCTCCTCCTCATCTGCATCGCCCGAAAGGACAGGACTGGAAGCGAGCGGTGGAACAGGTGTGCCGAATACGCGGGAGATCCGGTTGGATGCCTTCGCAGCACTTTGCGCAGAGGCTGCCACAGCCGCAAGCTGCCGCTCCTTCCTACGCTTCAGGAACGATCCCCATTCACTCTGCTGCTGCGCTTGTTGTTGGTCGTGCATCGACTGCAGCTGAGAGAGCAATTTGCGAACCGTCTGGGACCCAGTTGGTGGTGCTCGCGGGGCACTTCCTCTTCTCCCTCCCGGACCGGGAATTGGCCCCGAATGGATTACTTCATCTTCTGTGACCTGCGAAATAGACGTCCCCCCCTTCTTCTTGAATTCGAATTCTTGAGATGGGCTAGTAGGACCAAGTCGGCCCGACTCTTTGGACTCGGCCAAGATGACAGAAGCCTCAATAATGGGCTTAGCCTCAGAGACCGGGGTCAGCCCCGGCGCTGACGTATGTTTGCCAGTTGAGTGGTCGGGATGGGTGAAGGGGTCCAGGCCGGTAAAGTCGAGTGATGGCGGGAGATCCAGAGTGAGCATAGCCGGCGCTACAGCCGTTTTGATGTTTATCGTCGACGCCCCGCCCGCCATCATCGTGGTTTCCCCCTTTCCAGTGTATGCATCATCCTCCGACTCATCACCGTCAGACTCCTCGTCCTCGGAGAGATGCTGACCTTCATCCGCACTATCGGCCTCCGCATTGGTCTCTTGATCAGTCTCCATTCCCTCCTCGTCACTATCATCCATCCCACGTGCCCGCATCCCGACTCGAATCCCGGTCAGACACGCCGGAGCGGACGAGGACGCCTTTCGAGCCTCCCGGAGTAATTTAATGTCCGCAGGTGTTGCATCATAGACGAAGCCATAACGATCCGTAAGTAGCTGCGGCGTCAGAATGTCGCTGCCGATATCGCTGAAAACAGGTCGTGGTGGTACGAGGGAACCTTTGCCTCCATAGACCTCGAATTCGTCACCGGAGCTCTCCTCCGATCCCTCGCCAGTGGCATCTCGAGAACGCTGTCCACGTCGTCGTCTCTGTGACTTTGGTACAGGGCGGCGCTCGGTAGAATCCCGTCTGGTGAGAGAGGCAAACGTGGGCGGCTTGGCATCAGAAGGCAACATGAAGTCCAACTCGACCGTCTTCGGTCCCGGTCGATCGGTCCCTTGGGGCTTATCAGAGGCGACCTTGGCCGTCTGAGCTTGCACTGCGGGACTTTGCTGGGCCGAGGTAGTCGCAGATGAGCTGAAGTTGAATATGGAAGGCAGCCTGGTAACGTTGGGTTCTGCAGGTTTGTCCGCTGTCTTCGCGTTGATGGATGACGCCGAAGATCCCGCCGGCGACTTCTTTGTGCGCCAGAATGCTCGACTGAATGTGGCAGCTGCCGACACTGCGGCACCGGTTGTCTTCGCAGAGACTGATGGCGCGCTAGGTTTGCTCGCCGTCGTGCCTTCTGATGTTGGGTTGCTAGAGATCGAAAGCGGACGCTGTGAGCGCGCGCTGCGAGCTGAAGCTGCGCCTGGCGATGTATCTCTCGTCCGAGAAGTTACGATGGTGCTCTTACTACTGCTGCGTCGGTGTCTGTTGATGGACAGCGCTGGCGAATCAGATCCCCCCAAAGGATCATCCTCAGCCGCAGAGTCGATGGTTGCCAAGCTGGTCGGCGCGACCGCAGATGGCGACCGCTCCAAGTCATCTAGCATGGCCTCTTGTAGAGACTCATGCAGCGCTGAGAGCCCTCCAGTGGTGAGAACGTCAGCCTCCGGGTCCGGAAAGCGCTCCTGTGATTTGACAGGTGTGAGGGCAGCACTTGGCGCCAGCACGGGAGGACTGAGAACGCCCACAGGATTTGCCGCACTGACACTGAGCCTTTTGCGCCCCTCCAGCTCCTGCTGTAGCGGACTAGCCCGCATGAGCGCTCGATCAATCTCCCCATTCTTGATGCCGTGCTGGGAGCAAAGAGCGCGCAGGGCTGCTTCGCGTGCCTCCCATTCTCTCCGTTTGTTGTCCAAAGTCCGTTCATGCTCTTCATTGAGCTCTTCAAAGTCGGCGCTAGCTTCGGCGGCCGTCTGCATCGCAGTGGAGAGGGCAGAGGACAAGAACCGTACGAAAGCAAAGGACGCAGACGGCGAAGATTCTGAGCGATGTGCCGTGATTTCTTGATGCGTCTCGCCAGAATGTAAGGAAGAGGCCGATGCATGTGAAGACCGAGAAGAAGCCTGCCGCTCCGAAGACGATGGAGGCGCGTGTAATGAATGGTCTTCGGATGGTGTCGAGACCTCAGGCAGCTCCAGATTGCTGACAGAGCTTAATGAGGGAGCTTCTTCCGCGTCTGCCCCTTTCGCGCTATATGCTCCTGACCCTGAGCGGGCAGAGTGGATCGTCGTGCCAAAGCCGGAAGGCGTCGGATGCGAGGGTCCGGCAAAGATGCGCATATACCGCTCGATATCAGCATCTTGCATGCGATGTAGCGTGGCGAGCAGGTTCAGCGATGGCTCAGCGCCGTCCTGATCCTCCCCTCGGTCCGGCAAAGGCGTTTGTGCCCTCGAGCTTTGCGTCGTCTGCGAGAGGCTGCGTACGTTCCCTCCGCCAGAGCTCTGGGACTCTGGTTCGTTGTTCAGCAGACCGAAGTACCGCGACCTCCGTCCTGCAGCTAGATCGACGTCTGGCCCACCCGTAGCCAAGCCAGAGTTTTGCCCTGCGCCTCCAGGTCGACCTTCATCGTCACCGAAGAGCGGATTCCGATCTTGTGCGCCGAATACACGCGAGATGCGCTTCTTTCCAAAAAGATCGTCCTGTATGCCTCCTCCTACTTGGAGCGCATCGTCTTCACTTCGTCTTGTGGATGGACCTGATGCGCGCCGGCTTGAGACTTGTTCGCCAATGCTGGTTCTGCTTGAGCTTGACGCGCTTGCGGAGGGAGAGACGCCGTAGACTGAGGTGCGCACCGCCGCTGCGCCAGAGACAGGTGTGCTCGTGTTGGGACCACTCTGTAGGGAGTCCGCAGCTCTTGCACTGAGAAAGCGAGAGGGAGTTGGGGTCTCGGTGTCTCCCTGCAAAGGATCGAAGAGCGGATTGGACATCGTTGGAGAAAGACCCAGCCGCGAGCCGTGCTTTCTCCCAGCCTTGAAGTACGGAAGCCGCGCTCAGCTGGCGGAGGGAAGAGGTTGAAGTAGTGAATGTATGCGTTTGGATGAATGAGGAAGGTAACAAGGACGACCTTTGCATGATCGGGGAACAGGCGATGACATCGTCGCTTTCTTCTCGCGCTCGAGGTCCTCCATCTCGACTACCACCAGCATCTTCAAGACAGCCACACCCTTCACGCACAGGATCAGAGCAGACACCATGGATAGCACTGAGTAAGTTCTCTGCGTCCGAATCACTGCGTCGCTGTTCAAAAGACACTGATCTCTCTTTGCTTTCCCCTTCGCAGACTTCAAACATACGAGCTCCAGCTGGAGCAAGTCCAGACGGCACTCATGGCCGACCCAGAAAACGAAGAGCTGCGCACGCTGGAAGGCGAGCTGCACAACCTCATCGGCATGACCCGGCAACTCTTGGAACAACAGGAGGCAGAGGCGGCAGCTGCGGCCTCAGCAGCGGCGGCGGGCGGTGGTGGCGGACGTGGCGGGAAGGGAAAGGGACGGCAGGACGAGGCTGGGAGGGATGACCATGCGCAGTGGGACTCCGCGTCAACGAAGCCCGCGTCCGATCCTATGGGAACCGGACCAGCGCGTCAATACGTGGCAGGAGAAGAGGTATCGGCCAAGTACTCAGTGAGTATCCATAACCCTCCTTTCTCTTTGTCAAGCGTCCGCTGACAGCTCTTTTAAACTTCAACAGGGTGACGGCCGATGGTACCCGGCGCGCATTACTTCGGTCAGTGGATCAGTACACAATCGCATGTACTCGGTTGTGTTCAAAGGGTACAACACTACAGAACTTCTGCCATCTTCCGACATGAGGCCATCTAAGAACGCCCCAGCCCAGCATGCAGCAGTTGTCCCGACAAGCGCACCTTCAACCAACGGCTTTCCCTCCTCCAGCACAACAGATCTCGCCTCTCCGATGCAACCAGACGGCACACCGAAGACTCGAGCAATCGATCCCAATGCGGAGAAGGAGCGGAAGAAACGACGAGTCGAGAAGAGCAAAGAACGACATGCGACCAAGGCTGCGGAACAGCAGACGAAGCAGCAGGCATGGCAGAAATTCGCTAAGAAGAAGTCTGGCGCGATCGCTGGCGTGGGAGGGAAGAGCATGTTCAGAACCCCGGATGACCCTCTGGCCAAAGGTGAGTGCTTTAAATCCCCATACCAAGCCGTTTCCGCCCGATACTCATTTTTATTCCCTCTTTCCTTCCTCGTAGTGGGCGTCGTCGGTGCTGGCAGAGGCATGACACAAGCAGCCGGTCGGAGCAAACACCTCTACGAGTCCAACTGAGCCTCGCGATCTTACATAAAGACGGGGTATTGGCCGCGTCTTGAACGTGCTGATAAGAGCTTTCTGAACGCTTTTCTCTTTCTCCTCTCCTCTCCTTCCCGCCGTCTCTCTTCTTCCTCCCTCTCTCCCTCTCTTCGGAGTCTCGTCAGGATTTTGCCCCGAGAGGCGGCGATGAGGCATCTCGAGATCTTTCTTCCAGCCATCTGGAGCCAAGAGCCGAGCACGGACAGGACGAACGGAGTCATGGTTCCTATGTACATCATCCGAGTCGGCATGGACGCTTCTTGGTCGGTAGTTCCCCTGCCTAGCTTCCACTTTTCTTCCCTCGGTCAGCCTTTCCATAGCGCACGTGCAAACATGAGGCACTGATTGTTCCTCTCTCCTCACCCTCTGTACCAAAGCCCGCAATCGCATATACGCACGTCCAAGACAACACAACTCCTTCCGTGCACGAGAGGGTGATACCTGTGGCGTTCTTTACTCCGAGCCCCGCAGGACCGTTGTCCGAGAAAGGCGCGAAGAGAGATGGCGTGTCCGCTTGCGAAATGAAATGAGGTGGTGATACATTTGGCATCGTCGGCTTGTCGGGCTAAATAATCTTTCGCCCCACCCTTCGTTGTCCTCAAGCTCATGAAGGACGCAACACGGGTCTCGGCGAGCATTCAGCTCATGTCTGGAGAACGTGCTCGTCACAGCGGCAATCCGCAGCGTGCGGGGGGAAGGGATGTATAAGTAGAGAGCACCAGATGAGTAGCAACCCCTCCTCATTGTGGCCCCTTCCTCTAATTCTTTCTTGCTTTCTCTACTCTGTCTTGGCTGATCCTTGCCTACTTCCTCGATCCCATCTGACCCCCTGCCTACCTCCCTCCCTCCTTGTCTCCATACCCCCAATCTCCCGTCCTACAGTCATTCTACAATATGGCGTTTGGTGCTGATATGGACCACTGGCAAGCCGAGTCCGGCGATGCGTTCAGCAACGAACTCGGACTGGTAGAGCGGAAAGTCCAGCAGACGTACCTCGGTCTGAGCTGGCCGGAAGCCAAGTTGCTCATCATTGCCGGAGTAGGCTTCCTCATGGACGCTGTGAGTCTGTTTTGTTGTGCCATGTCGCATGCATTTGCTGAACCATCATCCTTTTTAATACAGTACGATCTCTTTGTGATAAACATGGTCGTGCCTATCCTCCTGCTCGCGTACTATCCCAGCGGCGAAAAGCATATCCCCTGGGGACTAGACGGTGGCGTACTCAAGGCGGCTGCGAATATAGGGAACGTATTTGGGCAGATCTGTGAGTTTGTTTGCATGCCGTCTCTTGCATTTCGCAGAAGGACGTTGGCAAGATTGAACTCATTCTTTTTCTCTCACATAGTGTTTGGTCTGCTCGGGGATGTGATTGGTCGCTCAGTGAGTTGCTCGGAAGACCCCCTTAAAGATCTGGACTGTCTGCTGACTGACTTCATTTGAGCTCTGACAGTACGTCTACGGAAAGGAGCTTGTCATTGTCATCATTGCCGGTAAGTGGACCTTTGCTACTTCCTTATGGTGCAGTCCTAGTCTGATCCCAACTGTGTCCTATCATAGTCGCCCTAATGATCAGCGTTCCCAGTACACCCCACTTCTCCGCCAACGCCATCACAGGTTGGATCACCGGGTTCCGCTTCCTCATGGGAATCGGCATTGGAGGCGACTACCCTATGTCCCGCGACGATCGTAGCGGACCGAGCACGACTGAAGAACCGCGGTATGCTACTCGCTATCATCTTCTCGAATCAAGGGCTGGGGAATCTCTTGGGAGGTTTAGCTGCTGTTGTTGTGGTTGCGGCGTACAAGGATCCCGTTTCGCGTGGGGATGTTCACAAGCTCGATGGAGCCTGGAGGATCCTTCAAGGTCTTTCTCTCGTCCCGGCATTCGGTGAGTTCTGCGCTTGCTGTTCTGGAATATGTGATCAATCTTTTCTGACGTTCGGTTCCCTTCATCAGGTGTCATCTATTACCGCTTCACCCTTGTCGAAAGTTCACGATTCCAGCGCGCAAAGGAACTCCAAGATGCCCCTACCTCGATCGGCGTCCAATCCGAAGAGAACTCTCAAAAAGACGGCAAGGATGGCAAAGTCGTCGAACGCGCCTCCGTCCAGGAAAAGACCGATGCTCCCAAGAAGCCGGCAAGGGGGGAATTCATCACGTATTTCTCGGAGTGGAGACATCTCAAACTGTTGATTGGGACTTGCGTGACTTGGTTTTTGGTCGACATCACCGTGAGTGAGATGTGGTCAGATCCTTGGTCCCTCCTTCTCATTCTGACGCCGAACTTTTCGTTCACAGTTCTACGGCATCGCGTTGAACCAAAGTAAGTAGAATGAGGATCGTATTTCTTTCAGGTCCTGGTTCTCATCATCCCATCCCTCTATCGTTGCAGGTGCTATTCTGTCCGCTATCGGCTTCACTCAAGGGTCTACGTGGGGCAAGCTCATGAAGACTGCCACGGGAAATCTTATAATAACAAGTGCAGGCTTCTTGCCTGGGTACTGGTGAGGAGCAACGGCCAGATCTATTCGTCGGAGTAGGACTGATGCTGATTTGTACCTTTTTGCGGTGCAGGATCACCATTGGACTGGTAGAAGTCATCGGTCGAAAGACAATCCAACGTGGGCATTACCTTTCCCTCGACAACGCCCCATCATATCATGCTGACCGCGCCTTTATTCCGCAGTAATCGGGTTTGCGGGCAATGCGGTGTTCCTTGCGATTCTAGGCGCGAAATATCATACTCTCAAAGTGAGTGGGACTCGCATCGTACTCATCGATAGCTGGTTCAGCTGATCGTTCCTCGGCACTCCACAGAACGAGACAGGGCCATTCTTCGTCGTCTTTGTCTTCCTGCAGCTCTTCTTTGTGAGTGGGAGGGCTATATCAAGGAAGTAGAAGGGCTTCTAGGTTCTGACCTATTCCCTTTGATAGAACTTTGGTGCCAATGCTACGACATTCATCATCCCGGGCGAAGTGTTCCCGACCAGAGTCCGCTCGACCGCTCATGGTCTCTCGTACGTTTCTCTTCACGCTCCCTTTGAAAAGTTCAATGCGGAAACCGAAGCTGACTCTCGTTTCCCTCCGCACAGCGCCGCCTGCGGCAAACTCGGCGCCATCATCGCCAGTCTCGGCTTCGCCGAACTCTCCAAACCATCTTCCATCGGCAACCAGGGCGTCTTTTGGATCTTCACCGCCATCTCCATCCTGGGTTTCATTGTGACGCTGTTCTTCACGATTGAGACGAAGGGGAGGGATGCGGATTTGATTGATCGGGAGGAGGTGGCGGAGGGCAGGAAGGAGAGGTCGTGAAGGTGTGAGCTGAATGCCCCCTTTGATTTGCGTAGATCTCACCGTGCCTACACCTTCTTTCATCACGGTCTGCTCCTTCTTTCCTTGCATATTTGTGAACAGCTGTTTTCTTTACGAATACCTTCCCTCCATCATCACCACGTCGACAACCTAGCTCCCTTCGAGCATGCATAGTAGGCCTTAGACTCAAGTGCCGGCTTGAAGCAGAGATGGCCGGCACATTGTACTGCAACTGTAAGATAGCTGTCGCTTTCTCTCTCTGCTCGTCCTCATTCTCATATTCCAGCAAGCTCAGCTAATGATTCTCTTCTTTTCTTCCCTCACCCGTACTAACTTGTCCCTGACGACACTCGCTGACTCTGTCCTTTCCTGCTCTCGTATCTCGCAGGGCTCAAGTGCCACAACTCACTCCATATCCGCGGTACTTTGTACACTGCCTCCCCCTTCCGTATGTGAGAGCAGTCGAAAACAGATCGCTGACTGGGAGTATCGTCTTTCGGGTCAGGACAAGCGGTTGTCACAACGTGGCCATTGTGTCGATACAAGAGTGTAGGAGAGCTTCAGGCTGACCGTCTCCCACGTCTTGATGCAGATGCTCTCGTGCGCTTGAGCGGCACACAAGTTATGCTGATGGCTCGTTATGCTCATACCCCTCTCTCTGCATCCCAATTTTGCACCCACCTCCATAGACATCTTCTGCGGTCCGTCTATCCTCTTCTACATCTTCCCCTATTTCCTACTCTGATTCTCTGCAGCTTGAACTCAGCAGTAAGCTGCGCCAACCGGAGCGAACAAGGCATGCCCTGCGTGCGAAGCGAGTCTCGACCGTCTGGACGATGTCGGTGAGTATCTCGGGTCGGACCCACATCATATATAGCTACTCATTCTCAAGAGAGTTCTCGTCTGCAGTCATCAGCACCCGGTGGGCAACTTCTTACATCTGCGGGATTACGATCTGGTGAGTTGATGAACGTGAGACGGCTATCGAGCAAGAAGGATAAGACTGATCTTGCTTTCTGTTCCGATGAACTATAGGAAGGAGCGGACAACAGCAAGGTGGGACTCCGTATCGACCTATTCGCTGATCAGTAAGTGAAGGCCGAAGGCAGGTCAAGTCCAGGGGCAAGCTCATCAGATTCCCCTCCCGCCAGTCCATGTCATGCTGCACAAGTAATCCGGAATAAGTACTTTGCCTTTGCCGGTCTTTCAGAGGTCATGTCGTCCGGAGGAAAGGGGAGAAGCATGGAAAGGCATGAGTCATACGAGTGTTATCCATGCGAGAGAGGAAGGAGAGAACGTGGAAAGGAACATGGGAGAGAAGTAGGAAGTGCAAAAAGTCGAGTAATGATTACGGATGCTATAAGAAGTACAACAAGGCTACCGGGTGCCCCTGCGAACTACTCCCTGGTCGAATGGGAGGCGGATCATCGCAGGCTCGGGGACACCGTCTGAGAGCACACACATACAGCCTCCGCATGCATGGTGTTTTGTCGAGTTTGATCTGTACTGAAGAGAAGAAGGAGAGAGATGTCAGCAGCACAAGCAGAGAGTACAGGACGTCGGGAAGTGACAGGCCACCGATGGGGGGGAGGGGAAGGTCGAGTGTCGATGAGAAGGCGAGGATGGTGAGGGCAGGCGAGGAAGGCGGAGGGAGGGAGACCGGTTCTTGAGGTGGAAAGGGGGCAGGCGAGACCGTATACCAAGGCGAGGGAGGGAGGTCGATCGGGACTTGAGGGGAGGCGAGGGAGGAACGGTGCCTGGTCTTGAGGGAGGAAGTCGGCGTCGAAGGGGGATGGCAGGACCGAGGTGGCTGAGGGAGGATGCCAACTTGGTGAGGGAGCGAGAGCACCTTCTCGGCGAGGGCTGGACTCGACGAACCTTAAGGAAGGA
>MAPW01000242.1:0-28622 GCA_001689995.1 Tilletia indica
AGTAAGGTGCCGTCGAGTGGGGTGAGACCTCGAGCTCCCCTTCGAGCGCGGATGGCGTCTGCGATGGGGAGGCGCCGGCGGTGGATAGGACGGGTGGGACGCGAGGCATTATTCTCTTTTACATACTTAGCGCTTAGCTTCCATCCAAACTGCTGTAAGTAAACGCTTTCGAAGATGTCCTTCCTCAGCATCAACTTCAGCATTCCCCAATCCTCCAACACCTTCGAGTAGACAAAGGAGAACCGACAAGAAGGTCGCGCGGATATCGCGGTGTCATCTCCTGCAACGGATCTGGATTTTTGAGGTGGGCAAGTCACGGCATCGCATCTCGCGCTCAGGGAAGACGCTGAACGCTGAACGTCGCTGGAGTATAGTTGGATGCTCGTGAAGGGAGGGTTCTGAAGGCGCAAGTAAGCTTCTTCTTGCGGGTGAAATACTCCATCGCATCGACCTCAAGGTTCCGGTCACACGTCGCGCGGCGCGTCCATCTCTCCTCTTTCCCTGCCCCTAATCCCGCCGAACGCATTCTTCAAGAAGATCTCGCCGCAAGCCACAGTCGAAGGAAGAACTTCGAAAGAACTTCTGGTCACTGTTCTGACATCTGACAAAGTGTGGACGCAGAAATAACGACCCCTCTAGCCCAAACGGAAGGTTCTCAAAATCTCAATTACTCCGCCGGACAAAAGGCATCACCTCCAACTTAAGCCATGGTCGGCCCCATTCGGAACCCTCCTCTGCCAGACCAGCAATCTCATCCTCCTCCGTCGTCCTCAGCATCGGCATCGAGCTCATCAACACCTCGCCGCGCATCATGCGAATTCTGTCGAAGGAGAAAGATTGTAAGTGTTCCCCAAAGAACATTCCAAAAACCTCGTACATGGCAGCCTTTCCGTATCTGACCTCTGCTCCATCCTCTTCAGCGATGCAATGGAGAAGAACCTTGTGCCGCATGTATACAAAGGAAGATCACCTGTGTGGTAGGCATCCTCAAAAAAACATACTCTCCCAAAATCAACTCTCCGTCTCTGTGGCACTAAATCTCATTCTGGTCCCTAGTTCCAACGCGAATCACCCAAGGGCCGACCTCCGCGTTCCTCAAGACAGAGTATCGGATCAAGCAGCCTCCGCGACTCATTCTCAGCTATGGACACATCCCCGGACGGACACCCGCCACCAGGCAGCATCCCCATCAGCAGTGCAACATCGCGAAATATGGTACCCGTCGGACCGCTCTCCTCTTACAAGCTTCCCCATAACTTCGACATTCATCCTGAAGACATCGCTACGCCGTTCTGGGTTCAGCTCGGTGGACGACAGGGGACTGTCGCTTCGGCTTTGCAAGATATGTGGGATCGGTATTTTGGTCCCAAGGTCAGTACGGCCCCTCAGCCAGCGGCGGCTTCCTCCTCATCTGTACCTCCTGGAGCATCATCGACGCCCAACGCAGGCGGCAGTGAGAACACACCTGATTTCGATCAGGCCCAGGATCCTGCTTCTGACCAGACGGACAAGGGTAAGGCTCGCAGCGAACCGCGGAGAGATGCTCGATTTCCTCAGACTACCTTTGATGTGGGAGAAGATGAATACCATTGGGTAGCAGATGTGAGTCCTGAATCTCTGAAGCTTCCTTTGATCAGCACAGTCAAGCTCATGTCTCACCTTTGCATTCTCCGCAGTTCGGAATGGCTTGTCAGTTGATGATCCAGGGAATGGTAGAACTCAGCTGCAACGTCTACAGCCAACTCGGCTGCACCTGGATCGGCAAACCCTTCTTCTTCGTCCACATGATGCAGATGGACCCCACGCAGCGCATGTTCGACGCAGATAGCGCCCAAGGAGAAAGCGAAGATATGACCAACCCGCTCGATGACATGACACTCGAAAGGATCCTCGCCATGATCGAGATCTTCTTCACGCACAATGCTCTAGCGGCGCTTTTCTCCAAGTCGATGCTCATTGATCAATGTAGCGAGTACAAGCTCGGCCGACGCGACACATACAATGCTGCGTCCTCCTCGTCCTCCTCCACTGCAGGTGCGGAATTCAGCGAGGCTCAACGACGACGACAGAGACAGAGCGCACCGCCTCCCTCCCCTCTGCTCCTCACCACCGTTATTGCAGAGGCGATCCCGGATGCGATCGAGGATGAGGAGGACGAGCTCCTCGTGGAAGCTTCCCAACGACTTCGTCACCGACTGCTGCGATACGCTGAGCGTCAGCTCTTCAACGTCTCCGTCGAACCAGTCGTGGTCGGACCGTACTCATCCTCGACCTCCCCAGATTCATTCGCGTCCCAAAACACTCCCTCATCAACAAAATCACCACTTGATCCAAACGCGGAGCCGGCCGACGACGAAGAGACGAAGATGGGGAAGACGAAGAGACGCTGTATGACCTCTCAACAGTCCAAGCTCTCGTCCTGATTGGTGCCCGCGAGCTCTGCGAGGGTACCAGCCCGCGCAAGTCGGCTTGCTACGTCGGGGTCGTTGCGCGGATGTTGTCGCATATGCGTGCGAATGAGCGGGCGGCGCCTTTGAAGAATGGTGGGCGGGGAAGGGGAAAGGGAAGCGTGGGAGAGGGGAGGAAGGTGCTATGCCGGGGACGACGTACCGGGCTGTGAATGAGGAGATCCGGATCAATGTGGTGAGTTTGTCTTTTCCACCTCTGTGGTTGTTACCATAATGTGGCGCTGACAGTTTTCCTCTTGCTACATCGCGGCGTCCTAACCATCAGGAATGGTTCATCACCGCCACCGCCGCCTGGTTCTTCTGTCAGCTCGAACGACCGCTAGGCTCGATCCTGCCTCCAGCTTCCATCCTCCGCTTCCCGCCCTTGCGAATCTGCCGATCGGCCTCGCTACAGATGGACAAACGTCGCTCACATATCACGTCGCTGCGACGTCAGGCGCAGCTGGTTGAGCAGCTGTGGACGTGTGCTACTGTTACCGTCACGGTCTGCCTCATTCATGACTTGCACCCTTCCAACCAGGAGACGAAGAAGCAAGGGAAGAACAGCGCAGGGGGTGAAGGCGGCGGTGCTGCCGAGTCTCAACTGTGGCAGGAGGAGCGCCTGAGGGATCTGCAAGGGCTGGGAAGAGCGAAGGTGAATATGTTGGAGCTTTGTGAGCGGATCCAGCGGTATTTGAGTGATTATTTGAGGGACATGGAGAAGAATAAGGCGCCGAGGTCTGCGTTGGCCTTCTTGGAGGCTTCCTTTATGTGAGTCCGCGTCTTCACTCCCCACTCTCCGGGCGCCGTCTCAATATTTTCCAGGACTGACAGCTTTTGTACTCCATTGCAGGGCCATCTACGTCCACACCCTCCTGCCCGGTATGAGCGAAGCCGACATCAATTGGACCACAGGCCTCTTCTTCGCAAACACACCTTCGACCTCTACATCACCGCCACCAAACGGATCCTCTCCGCGCTCGAACCCTGGGCATCGACCTCGCGCACGAAATCGAGCCACGAGATGTTCTCGAGACGGTACGAGAGTTCCAGAAGCAGCTTGCGGATATTTTCGTGTTGGCGCTTGATGCGTGTCAGAGGGGGTTGCGGGTCATTGTTGAGTATCTGAATACGGAGAAGGCGTTTGGTGAGACTGGGAGGGAGGGCGGGGAGGATGATGCTGCACAGCAGGGTAACGAGGGCGAAGGTGAGGCTGGGCCGCGAGGACGGCGAGTGGGTGGTTGATGCCTACTCGCGAAGTGTTGGAGTACGTCTTCGCGAACAAGGCGGCGCTACTTGCAGTTGCGGAGCAGGCGCAGTTGGCGAGTGGGTCGGCCTTCCTCCGTGTGGCCTTACACGCGCGTCGGGTCGAAGAGGGGTTCACGTTCTGTATTTGCCAGATGCGGAGTCAGGGTGGGATGGGTGAGATGATTGATGAGGCGTCTCTGATGGCCATGTCGACTTCT
The DNA here is from genome assembly GCA_001689995.1 of Tilletia indica. Lineage (NCBI taxonomy): Eukaryota > Fungi > Basidiomycota > Exobasidiomycetes > Tilletiales > Tilletiaceae > Tilletia > Tilletia indica. The sequence continues at coordinate 3,914 of MAPW01000242.1, forward strand.
CCGCATGCGCAGATGCAGGGTGTGGGGATGGCTGCCTCTGGTAGTATGCAGCCACCACCTCCACCGCCGCCGACACAGCCCACCTCGAACAACAACAACAGCAACAGCGGTCCATTTGGGTTCCTGATGGGTGACTCGTTCCCTGGAGCTTCACCTACGCAAGTCGACGCGCCGAACCCGATGGCTGGGATGCCGCACCATCTGGACAGGTCTCTTTTCTTCTCAGCAGTCCGGTATGGGTGGTGTGGGGAGTGGGAGCAGTAGCAGTGCCGGTGGGGCCTTCTCCATTGCTGGTCTCCTGGCCCCGACGGGTGCGGGCCTATTGCTGGGATGGGGAGCGTCGGTGGTGACAATACAGGCTCGTACGTCTCCCCTGCTCTCGCTGGGATGTCGCATTCGATGGGATGGGTACGACTCCGCCGACGACGACGAACAACAACAACAACAACAACGCAGGCGTAACAGATGGGAACCAACAACCTTTTGCGGGCGCCGGCGGCGATGATGCACTCTCGTCATTGTGGTGGAATCAGCAGGCGTCAGCTTTGCCGCTCTCGCTACCGACGGTGACGGCCCGACGCTGGGTGATCCTACGTCTTCGTTCGCGTTCAGCAGTGGATGGCCGACTGCGTTCCCGACGGGTCGGGGATGCCTGCCTATCCTGGCGGTGGTGGTGGTGGTATGATGGGCCATGTTGATGCTGGCGGTGGGATGGCTACTGCGACGAGCGAGAACAATAATAACGTTCCTGCCGCCGCGTCAACATGAACGTCAACAACAATCATCAGAACCAGAACCAGAGCCAGGATCAGAACAACAACAACAACACCAACACGAATGGTATGGTTGCGATGGACAGCAGTATGTGGGCGACGGCTACGATTCCGGACAGCTGGCTTGCTGCGACGTTCTATGACAACATGGAGTGCTGCGGATGAGTGGCTTCACACTTGGTTGAAGAACGAGGGAGGAAGGGAAGGGGTGGGAAGTTGCTTCCGACAATGACACGGAGTTCTGTTATTTAATCGTCTTTCTTGGATCATAACTTGCCAGACTTCGAATGATGTCTACTCTCCTCCTGTTCTGCGTCCTTCAAGACGGATAGCAAGGCGTCTCGCATTTGGCTTGCGAGGATTTCGGCGTCCTCGTCTTCGAGCTCGTCGCGTCCGTGTCCAAAGGCACGTAAGAGAGAGACCGACTCGGGAGACGATCCTCCAAAGAGCGGACGTCGACGAGTATCTTCAGCAGACGTGGAGGAGGGCTTTGAGGCTGAGCTTGAGCCTGGTAGTGGTGGGGCGGGGACGATGTGGAAATGTAGATGGGGTACGACTTGTGCGTATACTTGATTGGTGATGACTTGAAGGCGATCGTCTCCGAGGGCTACGGCCAGTCATTTAGATTCAGCAAAAAGATTCCTTTCCATCATCTCGATAATTCATTCTCACCTTTGCCGACCATGCGAGTGACGAGGACGAGAGCCCGGGCGAAAGCTCCCGCATCATCCAGGCCTAGCTCGCTGAGCTGGCCGACGTGCTTGCGTGGGATGACGAGTGTGTGGCCCCTCCTGATAGGTAGGATGTCGAGAATGGCCAAGGTGGAAGGGTCGGAGTACGTCACGTATGCCGAGGGCGAGGGCGAGGCGAGGGGACGCTGATGATGAGCTTGAGGTCGTGGAAGCTGATGATGGCGGATAATTCCTTGCAATTGCGCAGAACGTGCAATCTTCTTCTCCTCCGTTATGAGAGCGGGACTCGTCTGACCTGAAGGCGGCGAGGGTATGGCTTGTCATTTCTACTTCTGTTTGGGAGCTGTGGGAGATCGAACTTGACAGCTTGAAGCTTGAGGCTTGAGGACGAGGTCGAGGTTTGGGGTCGAGACCGGCGAGGATTCCACCGGGACCAGCAATCAAAGCGTCGTTCACGGGGCTAATAATAATAGCAGCGAGAATAGATCTTCCGTCCTATGCACACGACACACCCTTTCGCTTTCCTTGCTTCCTTGAACTTGCTGGACCTCCGCACAAGCATCCATGATGATGATGATGATGGTTGTAAATTAGACCGTCGACGGCATCGCTGCTCGCCATATGGCCCGCACCCGAAGGCGCGAATGGTCACTAGATACATCATCGAGCCGCAAAGAAAAAGAGAAAATCGCGCGGGTAACAGGACCTCGTAGGCAAATACAAGGCCGAGTCCTCAGAAAGACTGGTCAGCAACTAGCGCGCTGGGGGCCAGGTGGTGGTGGTTTAAGAAGAAAGAAATGATAAAAAAGCATGGAGTTTGAGACATTCATAGTCATGGGGATGTGGCGAGCGAGGATAGTTGGAGGTTCTTTAGAGCCTCACGACGGTCCTTGGTTGCGGCTTGTTTGATCAAGTGTAAGCGTTGGCCCGTGGGGACGATGCTGCCATTCACGACGGGATCGAAGATTGGGTTGTATTTGCAGCTGCTGTCACCGGCAGTGTGGGGGCCGGTGCAGTTGCCGCAGAAAGGAATGCACTTGTCTTTCCTTTGCCGTTGCAGAGGGAGCAAGTATGCTGGTCTGTTGTATGAGCTGTCGAACTGCAATGTTGGCAGCGAGAGTCGTGTGTGCAGTTGTCGATACTGTGGCCAAATTGCCAGCAGTTTTCGCACGGGGGGGAAGAAGGGGGAGATCGACTCGTGTGTGTGAACGGCCGCAAGGCGCACCGTTTTTGCATGAGTCGGATAGATCTAGGTCGGGCAGCGTCTGGATATGCGCCATCAATGGCAACCCAGACGGAGGTGGTCTTGTGATTGGCGAGGTCGTCGGGCTTACACATCCGCCGAGGCGGACACACAAGCGGGGCATCCAAGGCCATCTTGATCTCGTGTTCGAGAAAGGGGTGATCGGTGGTTATCATCGTGTCAGTCCCAGTTTCATTCGAAGAAATGAACACTGGAACGCCCGTGATGACTCGTATAATGGCCGGTATGCGCGGAGTGACATCTGTTGCGCCAAAGAGGCGCTTGAGGTCATCCGCATGCTGCATCAATTCGTCCGCGCTACTACGGCGTCGGGGCGTCAACGCCAGTCCTGTCTTGACAACGTCGACCGAGGCGACGTGGCTGTCAGAACCGAGCTCGAGGAACATCTGGTTGATGCGATCTCGCACTGTCCAGTAGTCCTCGGAGCGAGCGGGGTGGGCCTCCGGAAGGAGAACAAACACCCTTTTGTCCTTGACCCCGCCTCGAGAGGCAACGTCGAAGGCGCTCGCAGAAGCTCCCAGAAGGGCGTAGCCTTTCAGCCGTTCGGGGATGCGTGTCTTGCCTGGACGAGTAGATGGAGAACGAGGAGGCGCAGCTATGGGAGTGTGGGTGGCGGGGCGATCTTTTCGTCCGGTCTCAGTGCGAGCACGAGAGGAACGGAGAGCCGTGTCCGCCGAAGAGAGACCAGAAGCAGCTGCCGTCCTAGATGCGACTTCCGGCTGTTCTCCTTGCTTGTCGAGTGGCTGCGGTGCTGTTTGGCACGGAGCGGAAGGAGCTGGAGGAGGAGGATCTGGCGTGTGTGTGGTGGCGATGGGAGGGGGAGCAACGCCAAAGAATTTGGATGCGAGATTCGCGCGGGACGGCGAGCAATTCTCGGGTATGGGAGGCGGGCGATCCTCATCTAGGCGAAGACCGTCCTTCTGCTCTTGCGGGCATTGCCGGTAAGAGGCGTGACTTGAGTAGCGTTGCGCACCCCGAGGGTGCGCGCTGGTGTTTTGGGCGGGTTGGAGACGTCCTTGCGGCGCGCCTCGTCCTGTGGGTGAGATCGAGCGCTCGCGGGAGATGTGCGCGAGGTTGGCATCGTGTATTGATGTCTTCTTGTCGAGCTTGCCTTATCCTACATCCTCTTTGCTCCGCACAAGCATCCAGAATCGAGATTGGTGAAGCTGGGCGGCGGAGGCTGGTCCGCGGAATTCACGGCGTCCCTTTCCTCCCCCACAAGCACCGAGCCGCGATATCCGGACACTCGCCTCGCCTCGCCCCCATATGACACTTTGACCTGAGCAAAAAGGGTAAGAAGCAGGAGCGAAGGAGAGATTGCTGTCTTGGTTGTTTGCTGGGCGTGTTGCTGCTGTGCGATGATGACGGTGCCGCTGCTGCTGCTCCTGCTGCTGTTCGACGTAGTTGGATTTGCTCACCGCTCACTACTTTCCGGCCAAATCCGCGACCAACCGATGCAGACACTCACTCTCTCCTCCAGCTGATCTCTCTTCTCCCTGTTTCATTCTTCCTCCTGCTGAACTTACTTTTGAGCGTTTGTTCTTAGGTAGGTCTCATCTTCTCGCGCAGAAAGTTCTTATAAAGAGAGAGCCAGTCATCGTTCATTCCTTCTTCCCCTCCCTCAACGCACAGGCTCACATCTCTCCTCCCTTTCTCTCTCTCTCTCTCTTTGAACAGACACAGGCAACCAATAATGCAGCTCACAACTCTCCCCTCAAGCAGAAGGACACTCTTCGCCCTCTGCCTCACCACCGCGACTGCCCTCCTCCTCCTCCCCACCAACACAAATGCCCACTCCATGACAAAAGAAGAGGCCCTCGCACACGCAGACCGACAGGAAGCCATGTATCACTGTATGCCTGCGGTCGAAGCCTACACTCTCGCACGTAAACGACAAGCAAGAGCACGGCTGGGTTTACAGCAGGGTTCGTCATCAGGGGAACTTCCCTTCTTCAATATGCGGGCGGGCATGCTGGACGATCCTACCGCCACCCCTCAGCTCTTCATGAACGAGGGAGCGGGGGGACTCGCATCGCAGTCAGAGGAAGAGAAACAACGCGTGTTTATGGGATACGACGGGCTTGAGCAGTCCAAGATTCGTAATTCGACCTGTGTACTAGGTGAGCGATCTTCCCCAACCCTTCCCTCACTCTGTCCCAACTTTTGCTGAACACTCGACCATATCCACAGCGCCGGAGGTCACAGAAGGACCATACTTTCACCACCAGGGCCATCCCATTCGCAGACACATGGCAGAGTACCAATTAGGACTACCCTTCGTGAGTTCTGTCAAAGGTGAATGCTTGACCAGACGCGCGCTCATCACGACACCTGACTTGGGACGCGTCAAATGCAGTGATGAACATCGGAGTGATCGATATCGAGACTTGCAAACCAGCCGAGAACATTCTCGTCGACATCTGGCTAGCGAACGCGACAGGGGTACGTCACTCTCATTCCCTCTTTCCCCTCAGCTCCTGCATTCGTTCTCTCCTCTGCCCGCTGAAGAATGCTTTTTTTTTTGTTCTGCAGTACTACTCCGGACACCCAGTCCCACACCCACACCTCAAGAATGAGAAACCAGCAGAATCAGGAAAGAGGAAAGGGATGCTGAGCGCCTATCCGCGCACCAACGAACGCGAAAGCTGGCTCCGCGCCGCCTATCCGACTGATTCGAACGGGGTCGTCCAATTCACAGTGGGTGATATATCCATCTTCTGTCGCTGATGTTTGAAAAGAGCTAATCTTGCCCCTCCGCTTCTTACAGTCCATCTTCCCAGGCTACTACACTGGGCGCTCAACGCACGTTCACACCCGCGTCTACACAGACTGGACACCCCTCTCCAACGGCTCGTACATAGGCGGACCCCTCGCGCACATCGGTACGTCTCCCTCCCCCTTCCCCCTTCATCCTCACACCTCGCGCTGAAGTTCACCGCCCCTCCCCTTTTACTTTGCAGGCCAATTCTTCTTCGAAGACGAGCTGAATGAGTCGATCGACAAGATGTGGCCTTACTCCGAGAACCCGATCAAGAACACCCACGGCCGAACGCGGAACTGGAACGATGGACTCAGTACGTAACTCTACCTCACTCTCCCTTATCGTTCGACATCCAAAATTTACTCACCCTCCTCCTCCTCCTCTTCTACAGACATCTTCGATACAGCCCACGAAGGCGGCGCCTATCAGCCCGTCTTCAACATGGACTTCATGGGCCATGTGCTCTCGCAGGGCCTTGTGGGTTATGTGACCATGGGGGTGAACATGTCGCAGGTGTATGAGAAGTCGGCGTGGGACCCGATGAGCTCGCGACCGAAGTTTGGATGAAATTGGGTGTGTCAGGGAGTTTGGGGAGTATGATATCTCGGGGCGTTGGGATGTGCAAGCCTTCACTCTTGTCGAAACACCGCCCGCTCTGATGCTCCTGCAATGCTACAAGCTTCGTATCCCTCGCTCTCCGCCGCACGTTGATCTGTGACCCATCGCATGAATTAACCCATTGGCACTATTGAATTTAGCTACTTCATCTTCACAACACGTAACAACTGCGTCCCTCCCGGTTATACACCGTCCTCCGCTCCGGATCGTCATCCTCGACATGCTCGAAGCTGAAGTGTCGCTTGAGGAGGGCGAAGAAGCGTTTGTCCGCCTGTTTTGGGGGGGAGGAAAGTGTGAAGAGGGGTGTTCAGCATATTGCCGGAAAGAGCTGAAGACTTGTTGGACCCGGTCATTATTCACTCACCTTGCGTCGTTTCTGGTAGCAGAAGAGGATCTCGGTTGAGGGTGTGCTGAGTTCGACCATGGTATCTACGAGGGGTTGGAACGCGACCTCGAGGTAGACGCAGTCTGTGATTATTAGGGAGCAGAGGGACGGGTGGTGAGATTCGGGCTGTACGTCAACATTAACTGTACGGGATTAAAGTAGCTCACCTGCTAATAGGAGGACATCTGGCTTGGAGGGTATATCCTCTGGATCGGTTCTCCCCTGCGCAAGAAGGGAACCAGAAACAAGTCAGCGTCAGAGAGGCCCCAGTGCAGAAAAGAAGCAAGGGCGCAACTCACCAATTGAGTTCCTTGACGACGCAGGTAGAAGACAGGCCCTTCGCGCTGGCATTCCCTCCCTCCGCATGAGCCACTTCCTCATTGAGCTTCAAGTTCCGCTGCATGAGATCGAGCATGGCACTGGCAAAGAGAAAGGAATCAGTACCTCTCTCCTCAAGCAAAGCAAAAGCAAAGCCAGTAGTTGAACTCACTCCTGATCAGTAATCCAAACCATCCCGCCCAACCCATCCTCGCACAGAGCAAACCCAACAATCCCGTCCCCGAACCTAACTCCACAACCTGTTTCCCCTCCCATTTGCGCCTCCACACCTCAGGCGACCGAGCGAGGTAAGCGCCTAGTACTTCCGCAGCAGGCCAGATCCGACCTCCGCACCCTCCCGAGACGTCCTGGTAGAGATGGACGTCGAAGTAGCTCCCTCGGGCGTCTCGGAGGGCGATGAGGTGGAGAGACCGAATGTGATAGGTTTGGAGGAGGAAGAGGAGAAGTAGCGAACGACAGCGCGGGTGTCTCCTTCGACTGCCGCGCGCTGAGCTGGGACAAGACCGTTCCCTTCGTTGAGTTTGTATCTGAGCTGTCCATTGGGAAGCCGTGTCTCGTCCTCTGCGTGATGGTGTTGCTCCTCCTCGACCTCGACCTCGTCCTCGTTGTCATCGCCGGCGCGCAGGAGATGTCGGAGAGGATCAGCAGCGTCCAGTCGTTCGTCCTCCTCGAGTTCGCGTCGTATTCTCTCGCCCTCGTCCATCTTTGCTGAGTGAGTGAGTGAGGTTGTGGTGGAAGAAGAGAACAACACTCGAGGAAGACGTAGCGCAAGATGATACGGTCAGATTTCATAGAAGTACAAGGACGGGGGAGGTGAACGGTAAAGAAAGTGATCTTCTAAGCAGTTGGGGAAAAGAGAGAGGGAGATTCGCACAAGACAGTGTGATGGAGGGTGAGAGAGAGAGAGATTCGGAGAGACAGAGAGAAGGTCCAAGAGAGAGAGTGTGTGTGTAAGAAGATCAATACCCGCCGCCCGCATACCCGCCCGCTCCATTGTTCGGTGGGTAGGCCATCTTCCCACCATGCCCACCCCCTTGCCCAGGAGCAGCCAGCCGACCAGGTATACTCCGATCCCCACCCACACTCGACTGCACCTCATACTCCGACCCAGCCCACCGGGACCCAATAGCGGATCCTTGACCTCCCACACAGCCGACTTCGAACCGACCGAGAACTCGAGATCCTCCTTGGTGATCGAGTCCCAGTACTTGTACGTCATCATGACAGCCAACAGCATGCACAGCACCCAAAGAACGTCCCGTCGAGGTAATGCTTTGCGCCTTCGCAGATCTGGTCGGAGAAGGCGAACATGAGTATGCAGCCCGCGGCGAAGAAGAAGACACCGAACGCGATGTCGCCCAGGGGCCATCGGTCGTCGAGGGTTCGGATGACGAGGACGACTTGGAGGAGGACGTAGATGAGGACGCAGACGAGGGGAAGATGAGTTGGACGATGTAGAGGCCTGCTTGGGAGGTTGGTGACATTCCGGCGATTCCCTTGAAGGTGGCTGTTGCGATGAAGAAGCCGATGCCGAAGAAGGCGGCCGAGGACAGGCGGAGGAACTGTTTCAAAGAAGGAAGGAAGAGGTTCAGCAGGAGTCATCAGAAGGGGGTAATTTCAAATACAACATACCCATAGAGACTGCGGTGTCCCATCCTCCGCAAACTGGAAGCCCACAAAGCCATTCACAAGCAAGCACCAGAAGATACTCGTCGCCAACCCCACATAGACAGCCGTGAACCAGAGGTAGATCTGCGAGTAGGTAGGGATGATAGCCGAGTCCAAAAAGATGGCCAAGATCTCACTCAACGCATACAGGTAGAAGAAGAGCACGATCTCCTTCCGCCCCACGGCCGTGTACTTCGATCGGACGTGGTAGACCATGATGGTCGTCATGATCAGGGCGGAGATGTGCACGAAGCAGGTGGCGGGCTCGAAGATGATTGTTCCGCCGATCTCGACGTTGCGCGAGTAGCACGCGGGTTCGAGACCCATCCCGTTTGAGCCTAATAGGGGGCATATCACGAGGGAGACGGTGTCGCAGATGTCATCGTATTTGCCGAAGGAGAAGCCCATGGTTGTGTTATGATTGTGGGTGCGTTATTGTGCGTAGGCCTTTGAGATGTCCAGAAAGCAGGGAGGGGAAAGCAGCGGAGAAAAGTTCAGATCACTTGAGTTCTATCTGACCAACCCCTTGGCGAAGCTGTTTCCCGACCACTCACCACGACGACGAGAAGGGAATGCTGGACCAGGGGAATGGGGGAAGAAAGGGGCCCTTGGGTTGGATGATCGGGCAGCGCAAGGCGGAGTTGCGGGAGGCCGTGGGCGGGGAGGCGAGTAGAGCTGCTGCGTGAGAACCTTCCTTTGCAGAGTTGCGCGCTGGTCGTTACTCCTTATCTGCCTTTGCTGGGTGTTTCCTTTTGAGGTCTTGACGCTGTTGTTGAAGATCGTCGTTTGACAGGAGCTGCTGCCTGCCTTCGATTCGTCTCGGTCGTTGCGATGGGGGATCAGTTCAAACACCGAAGCCTCGTCAAACACCGCCACTCCGTCATGAACGGAACTCCGGGCCGAGTCTTCCCGACTCACTTCGACCTCGCCAAAACAGAGGCAAGGCAGGCAAGGTCAGTCAAGAGCAGATGATGGGGCATCAATTGGTATTCGCATCGAGAGGACACATCTCTCCGCAACATGGCCAGGCATAGAGCCGTCAAGCGTCCCAATCAAAAGGGTGGTGTCCAAGGTCGTGATGAGGGAGAAAACCGAAAAGCTACTCTTACGACGCGAAGAAGTCCAGCCATTGATTGAGATCTGCTGCGCACTTGAAACTTCGCATCCCAGGCGTCTTGTCCTGCGTGCGTGCGTCTCGAGCCAGCTTGACAGCTGACGGACTTGCTCTTCGTTAGGAGCCTCCGGGACCTCCCCAAGCTGAAGCTCGGGCACTCCTCGGCGCCCTTGAGGATCCGGTGGGAATTTGGGATGCAACTCGACCGCCGTAATGGAGGTGGGGCTGTACTTCCATCTGTCAACACCGACCTCGCTTCCCGGAACATCTTCTTTTCCCCTTCCGCCGGATCGAACTTGACGCGAGTCGCGAGTGCCATACCTTCCCATCGAAGTCGGTCGACCAATGATATCCATCTCGTCCGGAAACCCGAGAATGGAATGCGCGGACGATGGACTCCTGCATCTCTTCGATCATGTCTTTCGATCGTGGACCCGACGCCTTCGAGCCGATGGAGATCATGTATGATCTAGGCGGAGTGTTGGAAGGTGGATAGGACTTGCGTCAGCGTACATTGCAAGGGAGGTGTGGGCAGCTTGGCGGTGGAGGAAGTCATATCGGGCGACGGAAGAAAGGTCAGCCAGTTGCTGTAAGGATGTCTGAGACGGGAGTAAGAGGAGAGTGCAAATGGGAGAAGGAAGATGAGGATAGGGCGGGAGTAGTTTTTGGGAGGAGGAGGAGGAAGAGGAGGAGGAGGAGGAGGTCAAGAAAAGGGTGAGGAAGAGGGGAGTCAGTCAGACAGGGCCTTTTGAACGACAAAGAGAAGCGCTGGGGAAGGCCTGCAGAAGATCAATCAGCGTGCGATGCAAAATAGTTACCTCATACCTGCCCAATGACTCGAAGAATGGAGATGGGGTCAGGTCGGTTTGGAAGTTGTGGTCAGACGTCGTTGAGCCCCGCACTGTATACGCTGCAAGACAAGAGTGCCCTGCCATACCGGGGTCTGACCACCCTCAGGCCTTGGTCCTACCCTTAGCTGAGGAGCTGAGGCCCTGAAATCTGATTGGGCTAGGGGCAACTTGGGTCGTCCATGGAGGTAGCAAGAGCGAGCGAGTGAAAGGAACTCTTCGCAACGATGTGGAACTTGGAAATCCCAGTCCGGTGGACTTGGATTGCCGGCCTACTTCATATGTAACTTGACACCGACTGGGAACCTACACCGACTCCGCCAAGGAAAGGGACGCGGATAATTGCTGTGAGCGTCTTCCCTCCATCTCGACCAAGCAGCAATAAGCAGAACGCAGAACTCAATACTCACATCAAGCATCGAATCCTCAAAGTCTCAACGTCCCACAGAAGAATCACTCGCACTCTTCCACTGTCTGCCTTCTGGATTGGTACCTGGTCCGATCCCATGCCCAGTTTGCCTTCGCACACACACAGAGGACAATACTCAGCATGTCCCCCTCGTCGACAGGTTCCCGTGGCCCGATCTGCACCTACATATACTACTGCAGCTCAAGGAGGTCAGGTCTGAGGTGGAAAATCGGATACTGGATACTCCCGTCTCGCTCCCGTCCCGCTCCTGTGACCTGTCCCGCTCCCGTCCTGGCCACCTTCTCCAGAGCGACTCCCGCGGAATTACGTTCTGACTGCCCACAGGACAGTGGGCAACCACCCAACCACCAATAGGAAGGCTCGTCCCCTTGGCGCATCGCTACTCCTCTGCCTAGGTATTCAATGAAGCGGGACACGCTGACCTTTCTTTTTATTTGTTCCTTTTCTCTTTCGCAGACACGAACACACTACTCTGACGCCAGCCACAAGTAGTGTCCTTTTGCCCCTTCTGCTGACCGTCTTCTCCTTCTTTATATATAGAGAACTTCCGTCCGCTCAATTCCTTCACTCTCTTTTTGCCCCCTTTCCAACCTTTCTGCATTCCCTACTCTCTTACACACACATCCCAGACACAGGTGTGCTTCCTCGGCAATGTGGTCTCAACAAATCCGCAAACGGCCTTTGGTCTTCTTCACCTTCGCCCTCGTCGCAGGCCTTTTGGCCCTCAGCACCCAAGCTTCTCTCATCCCAAGACTCATCATTCCTAGCTCGTCAACCTCCTCCCGCGCTTCGTCTCTTACCGCGGCCCTGGAAATGGGTGCACCCCTGGTGACACGGTCAATCCCTGTCTGACTACGTGCAATCCGACTGTAACCTGCCGCTACGAGGGCTCTTGTGGCCACTTCTGCACCCTAATTCCGCTCGGCGGCTCCGGATGCAACGTGGACAATACATTCCAGCAGTGCGCGCAGGGCGGTTGTATCAGTGGTACTTGCTCCCTAGTACCCAAAGGCGGCAAATGCTACCTCAACCGCAACTGCGCATCTGGTCTCTGCAGCGAGGACGGAATTTGCATCGACCCAAAACCCCAATCGCAACTCATCAACCAGATCTGCTCGACGAACACACAATGCCTCTCCAACGATTGCGCCATAGCCAACAACAACGTCTACGAGCCAATCTGTCGTAGAGGACCCAACGCCTGCGAGGATGTTCTGCGGTGCGGCCCTTACCACATCAACCAGAGGTGCGCTTCCAGCGCAGACTGTGCCGAAGGTGCTTGCAGCGCTTCCGGGACGTGTCAATATCTCGGAATCGGCGGCCAATGCACCCAAAGCGAACAATGCCGCTCCAACCGATGCTTTGCTCAAAGCCAAGGGGTTGAATTTTGCGACCTCATCTCTAGAAACGGAACATGCTCCTTCGACGAGGACTGTGCCACAAAGGCCTGTGTCAACTCTGCGTGCAGACTCAGCAGCTATGGCCAGACCTGCCGCGAACCCATCGACTGCGTGAACGGCAACTGTGACAGCCGCACCGGTACCTGTCTCGCCTCCGCCGGTGCCACCTGCACCAACAACGCCATGTGCGCATCGAAACTGTGCGAGAATGGGAAGTGCAGCAAGTCCGGCTACCAAGATCCTTGTGCCACTTCCACCCAGTGCATGTCTGGTTCGTGCGCCCCGGGGAAGTTCTACTGTGGAACTTACGGATGCTTTCATCCATTGTATTGCGCCAAATCTCCGGATGGCAGCCCCTGCATGGATGCTTCTGATTGCGGGACTGGCTCGTTGTGTTCGGGAAGCGTTGCTGGGTCCAAGTCTGGGACGTGCATCGCGGACCCGGCAGCAACGACCACTCGGACAGCCATCCCACGTCGGGTCCAAGCACCACTTCGGTCAAAACTACTTCTGCCAGTACCTCCACTAAGCCTGCTACCACGGCTACCACCAGCAAGTCCACCACTACCACACCAGCAAGTCCACCACTACTACCAGGGCAAGCACTACTTCCAAAACGACGACCAAAGCCACGAGTACGACCGCCCTCCCCTCCGCAGCCGCCTGCACGGCAAACGCAGTCTGCAAATCCAGCTACTGCCGCAAGACTCTCCTCAGCGACGGTGTGACTCGCGCTTCGACCGGGAAGTGCGATGTGAAGAAGGCTACGGGTGCGAGGTGCTATCAGAACGGAGGATGCATCAGTGGGACTTGCAACAAAACGAGAGGTGTCTGTCTCTAGTAGATCTGCCATCGGAGGATGAGCAAGGCGATATCTACCTGGAGGAGCGGCGGGGATGGAAGGTGGGGGCAAATGATCTAGGCTCAGGGCGTGCTCATTAGCACCGGATGCGAGGATCTTTCTCATGGCCCGGTCTTTCCTGTCTCTTTATTTCTCAGAACGTCACGAACATACGAACGATGTCAAGGGAAACATTCGATTCATAATTTCATTTTTCCGTCGTGTTTTGGGGACGTTCATCAGCTACAGGAGGGGAGCTAGAGACTCGGGGTTCAATAATACGGGCCTATTGCAGTAAGCAGGAAAGAGCGGTGAAGGCGATAATTCGCGAGTGTATAGGATGTAATTGAACTGTAGGGCATGAGCATTATTCGCTTTGGAGGTTACATATGGCCCCATCACCTCGCTCGCTGTCGCACCCGTCGCCCTTCGTTCTCTCCAAAAAGCGCAAATAGACTGCTGCTTTCGCCCTCCTCGTCCTCCTCCTCCAGCGTAGTGTCACTAGCCCCATCCCCCCCGACAGGGCTCATACCATTCGAGCCAGTCGGGCTGTCGCAGTCGCTATCTTCACATTTGAAGAGACGGGAGTTGTCAAAGTCGTCGTCGTCTTCGCGTTCGCGTTTAGGCACAGGGATGAGTGGAATGAACGGAAAGTCCGGGTAGAGTGCTGCTGTGGATGGAACCGATGGCGGAGGTGTTGCCCGGCGGGCTACTGGTGCGGCATCAGACCGGAGTGGGGGCGGAATTGGACCTGTCTGTTGGAGCGCTGATCCACTGTGAAGAAGAAAGAGGAAGAAGTCAGCAAGCCAAGCATGGAAAGACGCCTGCGAAGAATTCCAAAAGGAAGAACTCACCCCACATCATGCTCCTCCACAAGAGACTCTGAGAACATAGCGACCATAGCCGCATGGAGACTCGGCGAAGCAACCGGATCAGTTGTGACCTGCATCGAAGCCTCCTGATGAATCCGTTTCGCTCCACAAAGAAGCTGCCACAACCTCCCCTGAGACCCATCATGAACCTCTCTCAACCCATTCCAAACACCCTGCATAAGCTCCTTCGCCTCCTTCTGGATGGTCGACATGCGTGCATTCGCCTCTGCGTGCATAGGAGGGTTCCAGCGGACCATCAGTTCGGAGTTCAGGCTCAGTTCGCGGAGGAGGTGTTGCTGGATGCGCTGGACGTCCGCGAAGATCTTGGAGTGGGCGACCTGGAGCTGGGTTTGGTTCTCATGGAGGGCTTGGTGCAGGAGGACTTCGACGGAGCTGAGGCGGTAGGGAGCGGATGGCGCTGGGCCGTTGCGGTCCTGGCTAGCTTCGGAGGGATATGTATGAGCTTGAGGATCGGCCTGGGTCTGGGCCTGGGCCTGCAAGACTCGAGACTGGGATTGAAGTTGAGCCTGAGCCTGAGCCTCCCGAGCTTGTTGAGCCTGTGCTTGGGCTCGAGCCTGAGAAGCTTCAGCCTGCGCCTGAGCCTGGGCTTGAGACTGAAGCTGACGCAGCGCCTGAGCGTGAGCCTGTGCCTGGAACCGGAATTGGGGCTGGACACGGACTTGGGGCTGATCCTGAGGTTGTGTCTGGCGCTGATGAAGAGGCTGAGGATGAGGCTGATAGGTGGGTTGGCCCTGGGACTGAACTTGGAACCGAGGTCGGTTCTGAGGCTGAGGCTGAAGCTGATAGGGACGTTGGTCCTGCGACTGAACCTGGGCCTGAGGTCGAGCCTGGGTCTGAGACTGAGGCTGAGGTTGAAAGTGGGTAGAGGTCTGGAGCTGGCGCTGAACCAGAGGGCGTGATTGATGCTGGGCCGTGGGCTGAACTTGGTGCTGAAGCCGATAGTAAAGACCGTGGTAGGCTTGCATCGGATTCGGAACGGAGGGCACCGTCATGAGAACTACCGGCTCTCCGGAGGCGGACAGCGCAATGATGTTGGGTGCGGCCATTCTGAATATGAGGGTGTGGGTGTGTGCTTGAAGATAGCAAGGTGGAGGGAGTGTGAGAATGGAATGGGAGCTGAAGGTGAGGAAGAGGGTGGAATATGGGGATTATGGTCAGGAGCAGGAGGGAAAGGAGGGAAAGGTGAGGAAATGGTGAGGAGGGGGGAAATTCTGAGAAAGGGTCATCAGGTCAACAGGGGCATTATATAGCGACGGACAAGCGCTTGGGAGACGGCAGAAGGTCAGTCTGGCAGTGGTGCATGCAGAATTTTTTTCACTGCTCCTAGGTATTGAAGGTATTGCAGGCGTTGAAGGTATTGACAACAGTGTTGACCAGCTATTGGAGGTATTGTCAGTGATTGTCAGTGATTGTCAAGGTATTGTCAAGGTTGTCAAGGTACGAGCAAGGTTGTCAAGGAATTGTCAAGATTGTCGAGGAAATTGTCAACCACTTGGAGACAGTGGCCTCGTGCTCAATAAATCTAAGGCGGTGGTGGACTGTGGTAGGAGGAATTACCCATGTAAATAAACGGCACTACTCAATCAAGAATGGCTTAGGAACAACATCTCAGACTCACGTGGTCTCTCGGCGATTTGGACCTCGGCCGATGGAGTCGGGAACCAAATCCATTCTCCACAGTTCCAGAACGGACACCTCCATCCGTCGAACATCCGAGAAACCAACACCACAGGCAAGACCAACACCACAGCAGAAACTGGTATCAAGGCAAGGACAAGACAAGGACAACGAGAAGACTACAAGGCATAACAACCTGGATGAAGACCGGATCAAGGAAGAAGGAAGACAGGAACCGCGAGGATACCTTGGGCCCGCTTCAATACGGTATCAAGCACCTCCAGGCAACAAAGAGAAGGAACTAGGTACCGCAAGAGCACCCAATACAACCCAGCAAGAACATCAAGGAACCCTTCCCCCTCCCTCCGAGTAAGGACCGCATAGGTACCATTACCTCCCCATGGCTATCCCAAGAAGACCTTACCGCGAACGCACCCTTCCAGCTTCCAGCACGATTCTCTTCCGCCCCTCCCTCATGACCTCAACATCTTCAAGACACAAGCACTCTACCACTCTCCTTCTCTTCCCCCCTCAGCTTTCTGAATCCACCCTTCGCCGAACGACCCATTACCGGAACAAGACAAGAAGCTCGGTATCGAAGAGGTGGACATTGGAACGAGCAAGAATCACACACTACAGGACAACTGCTGTCTCTAGGATCAAGTCTCGTCTTCCAAGAACGAGAGGATCCAGAACGCGAGACCATCATCCTCCTTCGCTCCTGACTTGTCCCACGTCTCTCCAAGCACAATACCAGTCCGGATCAACGAAGATCAAACTCGTTCCACCCGTCCCCGACTTGCTTCCAATCTCTTTCACCAGCAACTCCCTCAAGACGATCAACAAGACTGTCCTTCCACCACCTCCAAGCACAATACCAGTCCGGATCAACGAAGATCAAACTCGTTCCACCCGTCCCCGACTTGCTTCCAATCTCTTTCACCAGCAACTCCCTCAAGACGATCAACAAGACTGTCCTTCCACCACCTCCAAGCACCAAACCTGTCCGGTCCGATGGTCTCCAAGAACGTCCCACCCGTATCTCAGCTCTCGGATCTCTTCCTCGCATCTCCTCCCCGCTTCGTTCACCGCTTCGACCCCAAGACTCGTCTCAAGCCTTCTCCAAGCATCACAACAGTCCGGTCCGATGGTCCTCAAGATCGTCCCACCCGTCTCCCTCTTGCTCCTGCTTCGTTCTCCCCGCTTCGTTCACCGCTTCGACCCCAAGACTCGTCTCAAGCCTCCATCAAGCACAACAACAGTCTGGTCCGACGATCTTCAAGATTGTTCCACCCGTCTCGCTCGCGTTCCTCTTTCCCCTTGTGAAAGGCAACACCTCAGGTCATCCGCCTCTCCGAGTCGCCCCAGTACCAACCCCAGCTACGCACCACCGCCCTTCCTCTCTCTTCCTGCTTCAGCTCCCCCCTCTCCCATTCTCGCTTCTCCCTCCCCCTCCTACGGTTCCTACAAGCCTCCAACAGGACAGGAACGATGTACTCAAGGGTATAAATACGCCCATCCCATCCCCCCCCTTCTCAAATGTACCCTTCTCTTCAGCTACCCAGTGAATCAGATTCTCTCTCTCTACTTTTACTTCCTGTTGCGATATCACTCGTGCTCCTGAGGCCATCCAGTTGATGGCAACCAACCCCTTCTATTACCTTCCTCGACTTTACTATCCAACTCCAGTCCCATCCCTCCTCTCACCCTTCTACTACAACGACTACTCATCAAGACCTTGTCGCCGCCACTACCGAACTCGTCCTTCACACCCATCTATCACCTACACGATCAACTACCATCCCTTCTAACCGTTCAATCAAGAACATCACCAGAACAGCCTACCATTCGATAATTCAAAACTCTGCCACCCTCCCAGCACTAGCCTAGTCTCGGACCCGTGGATACAACAATATTTGGGGGCACGCCGTGGTCTAATTACCTTCCAGGACCGCAAGAAACGTACCAGACCTCCTCTCTTCCGCTCAAGATACGTACCCACCTTCTGTTTTATGAGCAGCCTCTTCGATCGGATCAACCTTCAAGATCGTTCTCTTCTCGACCGCCTCCAAGATAACAAACAAATCCCACAAAACAATCGCCTCGCAGAACGTATTTCTCCGCCCCAAGAACCATCGCTCCTCAAGAGACTCAAGAACACCCATCAAAACCCACAAAACAAGACCCTCGCCGAACGTATCTCCTCGCCAGAATGACCGAATACGATATGCAAGACCTCTCCTCCTCCTCTGAGGAATCAGTGGACTCCTGGGCCGCCCGAGTCAAGGACCCCGAGACACCCCCTCAAGATGGACGATCGTACATTCGCCTCAACGTCACCGACGGATACGATTATGAACGAACTATCTACAAGCACGGTGAAGACATGCTCTGGCCGGAACTTCAAGCCTATTCCAGCAAGTACAGCCTCTGGACTCCCGAAGCCCTCAACCTTTCCATCCGAGGGAACGTCATCAACCCCTTCCGCCCAATTCAAGACATGTACATCCACAACGGCGACGTTCTCCAGATCGCCCACTCCACAGCCTACATGTTCGACAAAGTGGCCCGGAAGAAGATGGCCTACCTCGCCTTACAGGACGTCAACAACGTCCCCTACGACGACATCATTGGGCCCCTCACTCGAGAAGACGAGTCAATCCTCCGACTCAACTTCGAACGATTCTGGCCCCATCTCCCCCCAGTACACATCAAATGCCGAGCCCGAGACACATCTACGGTGGATGAACTCATCCTCATCGTCGCTGGTATGGTCAACGTACCCTTCAATCAAATTCGGATCCTACACGAAGGAGTAAGGATCACAGGAGAACTAGGACAGTACCGATACCATGACAAGATCGATTTGGACGTCCACCTGGAGCAGCTCGGAGGAGGAACAGTGCAGAAGTACCCTGCGGCACTGATGCAAAAGAAGCCGTACGCTACACCAGTCGGCATGGAACATATCACCATCAAGATGGAGGGATACACGGTTGAGGTCGACTCTGCCGACACCCATCCCTTCAGCCACGTCCTCGACTTCCTCAAAGATCAACCGGTCACCAACTTCGGCTCAAGTACAAACAAGCTCCGATTGATCCGCAGCTCAGTATTCAAGACCTGGTCATGAGAAATACCTTTCGGAGAACGATGATATGCTGTTCGAAGCAGAGACCATGGAGAAGTCTTACGAGGTACCGATGACCGATCAAGAGCCTCAAGAGATGTACCTCTTGGTACTCCCCGTCTTCATCGAAGGAACGACCTCAGTCAAGCCTCGAGTCATTCCTTACGGCGCAACGATCCTCAACTGGTGGAGTGTCGTTCAAGGCACATCTATTCCAAGGCCCCCAGCTGTCCGATTGGACTCAGTCTTGATCCGGGGAGATCCCACCTTCGCCAAGCTCGCTCTGGATGTCGACCACGTTCTCGAAGTCGACCCCACTCCCAAACATCAAGCAGTCGCAAGGGCCAACCCTAACAGGTCCGACGGCTACCACAAGGAGGAGTTCGAAGGAACGAGAATTCGGAGCTCCCTGGATACGTCAACATCAAGTTCGTCTGCAAGGGAAAAACGTTCCTAGTGCAGCTCCTTCCCACCACACCCTTCCGGGTCCTCTCCAACTTCATCTACAGGGAATTCGGATTGTCCTTGAAACTCAAGCACGAAGGACGCATACTGCACGACGACGAGTGTCCTCAAGATCGACGAATGTACCAAACCGTCCAGGTCACAGCATCACTCGTCCATAGCACCTTGGACTACGTCGACGACCTTCCACGCAACATATGCCTGGTGGCCACCAACTTCAGGCCTACGGAGACTGGAACGAGCGTGTACGGGATCATGGTACCCATGAAGGCAACAATTATCAGAGGATGGACTCGGGAATGCGGGGTCTGGCTGTCGATCATCCACGCTTCTACATGGACGGCGATCGAATTCCTGACAACTCCACCTATGCCGACCTCGACCTTGAAGATGATGCCTGGATCGATGTAGCCCCTGAGATGGTCGGTGGCGGACCGGTAGCCGGAGTCAAGCGACCGACTCCTGACGAAGACACCAAGGATGAAGCTCAAACCTCAAGCAACGAGTCCGACGGACTGCTCAGCTCAGCCAACCCGCACTTCATGTTCGAAAACCCTTCAGCTCGACGAGCACTGAGACTGGACCCACATTCCAAGTTCCGATCAACCCAGGACTCAACTATCAGATCCCGGCGACGGCGATTCGGATGGAAGGCTCGGTCAAGCATCCAGCTCCCAAACCATTTGAGGGTCCAGGAGTTGATACTTTCTTCAAGAAGTATGAGGCATGGTGTAACGCTAGTAATCTCTCAATCAAGAAGCGCTTTGAAGGTCTCTACTTACACTTGTGCGATAAGAAGCCGAACGACATCCTGTCCTTTGCACAAGCTCTTCCAGAATGGGACAATGAGGACTACGAAGGAGTCAAGAACAAACTTCTTCAAGCTTTCTACGAACCCGAAGAGGATCGATACACACTCGCCGATCTCAACGCCTTCGTTAACACACCTGGAAGCATCAACTCCCGACAGGACCTCAATCAATTCATCATAGGATTCAAGGAAATCGCCAACGTCCTCATCAAGCATGACCGAATCTCCACAGAAACTCACAAGGATGCCTTCCTGAAAGGACTAGGACGAACGGTTCGGGAACTTATGCGGAGGCGAGACGCTGAAAGGAAGACCATGCGCACAAACCCGACCTTTGCGGAAATCGAGGCCGATGCAAGAAGTGCCTTCCTCGCTGAGACGTTCTACGAACGCTACGAGTACCACGCCGATCAAGAGCAGGACAGGGAGCGCAACCCCTCACACATTCGGGTTCCTCAACTCTCACTGGGTCGACCAATGCCGAAGGACCGGACCGATACGGACATCCGAGACATCACGGAGGCGGTCAAAAGTCTAACGATCAACATGGCCAGGTACGTCGACGGGCAAGTGTCCAACACCCGACCCTACAACCAAGGAGGATACAGCCAGAACAGCACCTACCAGAACCGGAATAATCAGACTCATCACATCCAAGTACAGCCTTGGCATAGGGATCCCAACACTCCCGCGATCGCTGGCAACCCACCTCCTCCCCTCAACGAACCATCGCTACTGGAGCCAACCTAGCAGGGCCACCTCGCACTCCATACATGGGTGATCCAAGTCGACAGGCAACGGCAGGAACAGGCTTCCAATCAATGCCCTCAGGTATGACCTGTCACTACTGCGGAGACACAAGGCACGGCAAGAGGGAGTGCGTCGATTACAAGAATCACGCAGCACAAGGTGTGTTCCTCGAAGGAGCGGACGGAAGGATGACAGATCGGGATGGCCGCAAGCTTCTCTGGCGACCAGGACAGATGCGCGAGCAAGCACTCCTGCGATTCCACGAGTGGGAGGCAAGGAAGGATGTCCCAAGCTCCAACCACTATGAGATGGTATTCGAGGACGACCCACAAGAAGACGAGGAGGACTGGCCAGAGACGTGCCACTGCTGCGACACCTTCCACGCCAACAACGTTATCGCGGAGGTCAATGAGAAGCGCAAGGAGCGGGATGAAGAACCTACCGCGGCACAAAGGTCAACTCGGACGAAGACAAAGCACACGTGCCAGAGACCCAAACGATCCGTCATGGACACCGATGAAGACGAACTCGCGGAAGTGGTCGAAAGCATGGTAAAAGGACACCAAGAAGCGAAGACATCCACGCACAGGTCATGAGCCAGTCGAAGAGGAATTCAACCTCAATGGATGGCAACGAACCTTCTGGACAAGGCAAGATACAACTTACCATCGCTCAAGCCTGCAGCCTCAACAAGGATCTAGCCGAGAAGTCAGCAAGCGGATTAAGCCGAGAAGAGTACCCATCATTGGCCCTATCGCCAGAATTCGGAACTCGTGGAGAAGGCAACGGTCACTTTTCCAACAACGCCAAGTCATCGAGAACGGTCCTTTCTACACTCATGGACTCCCCTACTCAAGGTCAACATGGGGACGAGACCCTGAAGGCGCTACTCGACGGAGGATCAGAGCTCGATATGATCTCTCTCGAGGCCGCTAAGAGAATCGCAGCCGACGTCAGGAACGATGGCAACCACAAGGTCTTCGGTATAGGGACGCTTCCCGTCAAGCTCTCAGGAGTTCCTTGGAGAATGCCCGGATCACGATAGGGGCATCACCAAGACAGTCCATCTTTGGGTACGACCCGGACTGAACTACGACATGCTGCTGGCATGCCCACGATCGCAAGATTCAACCTACGACAGAACGATCTAAGGACGGGCTCGTCTGGGTTCGACTCAAGGACGACAGTGGTCGCAAGGTCAAGATGCTCGCCGTACAAGCTAATCATCCCAAGAACCGAACCTTCCTTCCGCCACGCATGGGACACAAGCACGCAAGGAGGACACGTCTTCCGAGGATAGCGATTCCTCCGACGACTAGGATAGGACGGGGACGCCGACACCGAGTCCCCGACCAAGCACGGCATCGGGGAAGGGACCCTCGCTCTGTCGAAAACATCAACATCAGTCCCACCTCCATGCACACCTTTCTGAAACTCACTTCTACGAACTCGACACTTCTCTCTCCTTCACCAATGTACCTCCATAGCCTCCGAATCAAGAAACTCTTGCGCTCCCACCACAAAAACGCCTGACGCTGCCTTTCGACCAATCCTCGCCTATCAAGAATAAGAAAAAGAAAAGTCAAGCCACCAACTTTCCCACGCCACCGGAACATAATGAACTCAACAACAAATAAACCACAAAAACGACTCTCCAGCCTCAATACCGACTCGGACACTCCAACGACTCGGACAACTCCCGCTCTGCAAAGAAGAAAAAGAAAAGAAGAAAAAGAAGAAAAAGCAAGCCTCGGACTCAGCCAAGCTCCCAGATTCGACAGGACTCACTCAGCAATCAAAACCACAGAACAATCTTGCCAGCTTCGTTACCGACGTTCCCGACTTTGAAGGATCGTACTCAAGCTCGGAACCCCTCAACGACGTCGTCGGAGAGTCGAATACCAAGTACAAAACGGTCGACAAGAAGATACGGCCCGTGCTGCAGAGGTCGACGAACACCATGCCCAGCCACTGAGAAAACCTACCTTCGATCCTCCCATCGAGTTACACCCCGGTCGACTGGCCCGTACCAATATGGGACCTACCCAGAGCCATCGGAGTAAGGCTCACCCCGGAGCGCCTCAAAATGATCGACTTCGGACCTCAAGACTTCTTGAATGCTGATGAGCGAGAAGCGCTGGTCAAGATGACCCTATACTTCGACTCAGTCTTCGCCTTCGACCGAAGCGAGAAGGACGACTCAACCCCGATTACGCCCCTCCCTATATCATCAAGACTGTGCCTCACGAACCATGGATCGGAAGGAACATACCTTTGCCCAAAGCCAAGATGACAGAGATCCTTGGCATCTACAACGAACAACTCCGAGACGGAGATCTAGAACCATCGGACTCACCTTATTCTACACCGCACTTCTTCGTCGAGAAAAAGAACGGCAAGCTTCGTAAAGTCGTCGACCTCTCCAACCTCAACAAGGTGACAATCAGAGACGCCAACATTCCTCCCAACATAATCGAATTCACCGAACAACTTGCTGGCAGGGTCTGCTATGGAAGCGCAGATGCATACTCGTTCTTTGATCAAATCGTCCTCGCCCTACAATCGAGACCCCTCACGCCATCCGAACACCCCTAGGACTACTCCAAAGCACTGTCCTCCCTCAAGGCGCCACCAACTCGCCAGCATACGCCCAACGGGTCAGCTCTCACGTTTTCCAGGACGAGATTCCCCACAGTGCAAGCGTATTCGTCGACGATCTAATTATGATGGGGCCGAAGTCCACTTACGACGACGAATCCTATCAGGACACGAAACTCCGACGATGGTTCGTGGAATACCTCCGAACGTACGCAAGATGCCTTCGAAGATATCAGCAGCGGGACTCACGGTGTCAGGAGAAAAATTCATCGCCATCGCGCCCAGGCTCTCAATGACCGGTGTCGTCGTGGACCAAGATGGAAGACATCCGGATCCTTCCAAGATCGCTAAGTTGGAATCTTGGCCGTGCCCGCCTCCTGACGTGAGCTCGCTCCGCGGATTCCTTGGCCTGGCGAATTACATACGACCGTTCATTCCAGACTTCGCCAAGATCGATGAGCCCTTGCGAAAACTCCTCACAGGACGATTCCGATGGAACGAGAAGGCGACCAAGGCCATCAGAACAATACAGAAAGCAGCATCTCAGCACCCGATACTGAGCAACATCGACTACGAGAACGGGGGCCCCTGATTCTGGCGGTCGACTCCAGCAACATAGCAGCAGGATGGGCCCTCTACCAAGAAGACGATAAGGCCGTGAACAGGCGACGACTAATCCAGTACGGCTCGGTAGGATTCGGAGAGGTTGAGCAACGATACTCGCAAGCCAAGCTAGAGCTATGCGGGGTGTACAAGGCCATCAGAATGTTGCGATACTACATCTACGGTACCCGACTCATCCTCGAAGTCGACGCAGCCTCACTTCGGCAAATGATCAACAACCCCGACGTTCCTAATGCTGCCATGACGCGATGGATCGAGTACCTCAAATACTTTGACCTTGAAGTCAAACATGTCCCAGCAAAGCACCACACACTACCCGACGGCCTTTCTCGAACCGACTTCAAAAATCAACAATCAGCAGAGGAATGGCCGGACGACAAGATCGGCCTCAAGGCAACCTCGGTAGGAGAGGAAGAAGCTCTAGGACGGCGATCCAGAGTAGGACAGAAGAAAAAGAAGAAGGACAGGGACAATCAGTCGATTGCTGCTGATCGAAAAGAGGTGGGATCAACACATCATGGATTTATGCGACAAGTGACGATCTGTATGGACAGACGATCACGTTCACCAACAACAACACTCAAGAAAGAAGACAGAATCAAGACAATCAAGAAGAAGGATGGAGTAAACAGGCGGAACAGAGGACGGAATCCTCGTCCGAGGAGAGCGACGGTGACAGGGAAACTCC
>MAPW01000243.1:0-27500 GCA_001689995.1 Tilletia indica
CCGAGTTGCACCTCGCACCTAAGGAGCTTTTCGACGCCCTTTGCGATCCAAATCGTGGAGTAGACTGCCGCGTATGTATCCGAGCTCGTTTGGCCTGCCGCGTTGATTCCTCACTCACACCGTACTCTCCGCAGGACTATCCCAACTACACCGATCTTTCTGAAGTAGCGCCTGCACTCGACGCTGCCTTTCGAGCCACGTCTGGACTACCCTGTCCCGATTCGCAGTCAGCAGCAGCAGACGTTTCTCTGCTAGCTGCCAACATACCATGGCGCGATGCCAAAAACAAGATTTATGCTGCGTCAGAATGTGGGCGCACCAGTGAGTGCTTTCTCTGCTCATCATCTACACAGAGTTCACCTTGTTGACGTTTGTCCTACTTTCTTGGTCAACCATGTTGCAGCCGCCACCACATCCGCTCACGTGGACGAGTCCATGGCGCTGAACCATTGTCTGTGGGCGGAGGGGGATACCGACGACGTAGCAGCACTTTGGCTGATCTTCCGATCCGAAGACTTCGACGCTGTTGTCGAGTTTTATGGCGAAACGTACGGAGTTGATCACTCACACTGTCATCCAATCTTCTCGCAGACTCGTACCTTGAGCGAGTCGTTCCTCGAAGCATTGCAGCAAAACCGTGGAATAGAACCATGGAGCGTGGCACAAAGACCGGGCGAAACCATCATGGTCCCATCGGGCTGCATTCATCAGGTGAGTCCAAAGGCGGGTTGATTCGAACGCGAGCAAGATCTGAGCTGTTTAATCCTGTCTTATGATTAGGTGCGAAATGTCAAGTCCTGCTTCAAGATCGCCGCAGACGTTTTACCTGCAACGAGAGCGCAAGAAGCAGTCACAACATCCCAGCTGCGCGCAGCACACACCCTTTCTGGCGGCCCACATTCGGTCCAAGCTTTAGGTCGCGACGCCCTCGCGCTGTTTCCAACCATGCTTGATGCGTTCCTTCACTTGCTTTCTCGCCATCCTCAAGACTGTTTCGGGCCAAAGCCGAGGCGAAGGCCCAACGGTGCTGCTCAGGGCCAGTCTTCTGCGCCAGAATCAGCTTCAAGCTCAGCTTCGTCGGGTGGAGCTTCAGACCATCGAAACCAAAGCCCGGCCCCAGCTCCCAGCACAATGGCGAAAAGTAGTCCTGACAATGATTAACGATGAGCTGAAGTTTCTGGTGGTTGAGATCTGGAAGCTGCTTAACCGCCGTACCTCGGCCGCTTGATCTTCTCCTCACGCTCTATCTCAGCCTCTCTCATCCAGCGCTAAGCTCGTTTTTGTGTTAGGACCGTCTACAATTTCAGTCGAGTTCTTATCCAAGTGAGGGTGTCTGTCATGGCAGACTTTCATCTCTGCATCAATCCGTACCTTTCAGAAGACCGGCCCGTCTCATCCACCGATAGTACCGATACGTCAAGGTGTGACCAGGGAGTGTTTCAACAGGACATGCATACATAAGTTGGACACCTGAAAGAACAGCGTCGCCGGGCCACGAGTTTGCGGTTGTTGGGCTTACGTAAGTGCGGAACCCATGGGTTCCGCGAGTGAGACCCTTCGCTTGCAGTGAGACCCACACCTGGAAAGAACAGCGTCGCCGGGCCACGAGTTTGCGGTTGTTGGGCTTACGTAAGTGCGGAACCCATGGGTTCCGCGAGTGAGACCCTTCGCTTGCAGTGAGACCCCATCAGATTTCACCAAGCACCTTCACCCTGGACCCACGCACAGAATGCACACATGCCCTCCAACGACCATCACATCCCTCCATCCGTTCGTTTCTTCCATCTTCTCCCACCATCGACCACAGCCACCCATTACCGACAACATCAGCGCCGAAACGACGATGGTCTCCGGCGATGCAGAAGGGGCGGCCAACGAGGCAACGAAGGGCAGTCCCAGCAAAAGTCCCAGCAGGAATCCCTCCCTCCTCCGCGGCATCGGTGCTGCCTTAGGCCTCCGTCGCCTTTCGCCAGAACGAGGATCGACTTCAAGCCTGCCGATGTCACCCCCACAAGTACCAGCAGCGTCATCGCAGTCCTCTCCGACATCGTCCCTGCGGTCACCAGATGCGCCATCTTCTGCACTCCGCCACGTCCGAGGCCGTTCTCTCCACGGGCGCAGCCGCTCCAGTACTCGCAAGCAGGCCAGAAACACCCACACCAGGCTCGTCGGATTCGGTTACGTTGACAGGCGCCATACACGGAAGTGCCTCCTCCGCCATCCCAGCTGAGCACCACTCTCCTGGCATACGTGCTTCGAGTTCCCCAGCGCGTCGGGTCCCTCAGCCTTCCTACGGCGAGCTCCTCCCGCATACGCAGCATCTACCGCGTCTGCCACGTTCAACTTTTCCGGCTGCATCGACGAGCTCAGCTTTCTCCGCGTCGACAAGGTCACAGCCGCTGCCTGCTTTACGGAGCACATTCGGGGAGCTGTGAGTAGAGATGGTCATCAGTTTCGTTCTGTTGGTCTGCATACTGATCAAGCTGGCCTTCTATCTGCTGTTGCGCAGGGTCCGATGCTTTACACATCCACCAGTCCGGGCAAGGGCTTCTCATCTGTTCCGTCGGACTCGGTGCGCCTTCGATGCTCTCTTCTCAAGGTGTCATCTCTCCAAGCCGGGCTGTGTCCATCTCCCATCCTCTGACGCCGACGCTGGGCCGTGCCACCTTGAGCCCCGATCCCGCCAGCCTTACGTCGCGAGCTGCGCTGAGCTTGTTGAACCTCTCCCACTCCCCCTCGAAGCCAGGCCCCACGTCGACAATATCGCAGCCTCCACGATTGGGACTCGGCACCGCTCCAACCCATCCTCACCACCCAACGCCAGCAGCAGCATCCCCAAAGGACGATGACGAGCACGATGATGATGCAGAGGATGTGGTTTTCGAAGTTCAGTCACGAATTGCCGTCCGACTTGCCCAGGTTCCGGAGATGATCTCGATCGCGCATCAAAAGGACCCTGCCGGCGTAATCTCCGCCCTCGCCGATCGGCTTCAGGGCTTAGGCGCCACCCTTCAGGAAGCCAACAGCTTCTCAAAAGGAGCTGCTGTCCGACCTGCGCAAACTCGCAACCTCCACGGGAAGCGGAGACGACGACGACGATGAGATCAACTCCTCCAGTGCTTCCGATGCAGGGACAGATGCGGACGAGATGGAGCTGGACGATGATATACAGGTGGTTGCTTTTAAACTCGCTGATCCCGACATCATCATAACCGCTGTGACGTATGCCCAACAACATTCCAAGATCAAGCGTGAGGATCAGGCGTTGGGTTCTGATGGGGGGGACGTTGATTCGGATGGCAGTTCGGAGGCGGAAGAATCCGAAGACGGCAACGACAGTTCCAGGCGTGCTGGACGACGAGACTCGCTTCCACCCCTTCCAGAATCCACGCAAGGAGGGGACGTCACCCGCATCAGTTCGGCTAACATCACAGCCCCCACCAAGCAGAGGTCGAGCCGACGTCTCGCCAACGCGTCGACCTCCTCATCTGCAGCTCCGAGCACATCCGCTGAGGGGACGGGTGCCACGAAGGGGAAGGGCAAGGCAAGGGACAAGGACGAGGAGCAGGAAGGGAAAGGGAAAGGCAATGGGCAAGGGAAAGGGAAGGGAAAAGGGAAGGGAAAAGGGAAGGGAAGGCGAAGGGGAAGTCCAAATCCAAAGAGACACCCAACCAGACAGCCGATCAGGTCTCTGGCAATTCCGGATCGGTCCATGTCTTCAAATATCCCTCTAGCCATCACTGGCATTCGTGGAACGAGGATAAGCGTACCTCGGAGCAGGCGAGGGTGTACAATAACTACGAGGCGTTTTCCAAGATGCTTCCCTCGGAGCTTCGGACTCGGGAGGGCGTCCACGTCTTCGAAGCGTTTCAAGATCTCCGAGCTTTCAAGAAACACGCGCGGAACATTCGCGGCGTCAAGATACCGCCCGGAGGCCTAGGAGGCAAGACGCCGGAGCCAGAGGACACCTCTTCTGACGCGGAAGTCCAGGAGCATGACGAAGACGACGAAGCAGACTCGGGCGAGGAGAGCGAGCATGGCAATGGTAGGGCAGGAGAGAAGGTCGGACATGGTGTGGAACATGAGGCGGAGGACGAGCAGAGCGAAGAGGAACGTGGGGACCAGGAGAAACAGGATGGCGAAGACGAAGAAAGGGAGGCAGCTGATATGGAGGTGGACACGGCGACAGGAGCAGTAGATGGAGCAGAGTCGGCTGGAGACCAACAGGAACCGGAGGAGCCCGAGGGCGTCGACGATGATAGGGCCCACGCAAGCCGCGAAAGACAGGCACGGGTACATCCAAGGATCCCGTGGACGTGAATGACCCTGAAGACTTGAGCTCCAAAAGGACCCGCCGCTCGGCCGAACTACTCGCAGTCAGTCCCAGTCTTTACAGCCCGCCATCGACAGGTCCGCCGTCCAGCCGAACATCGTCCCTGAAGTCACCAGCCCCTCAGTGGCCACTGGCGCCCGCCGCCGACCACGAGAAGAAGAGACACCGGAACCTAATCCCAGCAAACGACCTCGACGCAACGCTGTCAACCCACCGCCCAGCCTAGAGCAGAGTTCCACCGACACCGTTAAGACCGCTGCTCGCTCTGAATCTCTCAGCATGGAGATCACCGACGTGCTCGCGCGAGGAAACATCCCCCCTTGCTGGCACCAGGCGCTCATCCTCGTTAACGACATCCTGGCCTGCGGTCCTCTCTCACCGGATCGGATCATCAACCGCGCCCTTACCCCCTCACCATGTTGCAGACGACGAGCCAGGCCAAGCTCGGCCAAGGTCCGCCGACGGCAGTGTCTCTTCTTCAGTCGATCGAATGGAAAAGAACCACTCCACGGTCAAAGCCGCCCATTTTCAAGAGGTTCTCGAGCACCTCCACCTCTTCTCCCTCGATCGACAGGCGAAGGTCGATACGGTTACCAGATTCAACCGACAAGCGGAGCGTGACCTAGACAATGCAAAACGGAATCTCATCGTGAAGGAGGGCGGGGTGCTCAGCAGTCAAATCGTGGAGCTGTCCGGTCGCCTGGTCGGGGGAGTGGGGCCGCAGCTGCGTCTAACGGCTAACACGGGTTCCAGCACGGCGCGTATTGCATCGACCAGTCACACCGAAGAGTCGGAGGCCAGCTCCAAGAAGCTAGCCACCATCAACGCCGGGCTCAAACCCTTCATGCGAAGCGGGAGACTCTATCATCAGATCGGCATGACGCTCGGCTCGGTCATGTTCCTGCCCTTCGTCCTTTTGTCGCCAGTGATGGATATTAGCTCCAAGATCCGCAAGCTGAAGCCATACGAGGTTGAGGCCATCACTCTCCTTCTTCGTGGTGCTCGTCCCGTCCCCTCCCCAGATCTTCCATTTACCGCTGAAGACCAGGACCTCGTTGACGCCATCATCTTTGGAGTTCGAGGGTATCTCCCCCGGGTTCTGAGTCACGCGACCGCACGGGCCGAATCCGTAGCTTCGAATACAGGAACCAACTCCTATGCCGATGTTCTTCTAGTGCGGGATGCCGTACGAATCCCACGAATCGGTAATGCGGAGCCATCGATCATGCAGGCACCCTTGCCCGCGGTCAAAGAGGGTGCCAATTCTGTTCCTTCACTCAATCGCGTGTACGGTCTGGCAATTCCTGGCAGCAGAGGCGCCACCGAGATTATCACCCGGACACCTGCTTTCATTTCAGACCAGTACCTGCAGCTCATAAGGATGCCTCCCAACTACGGTCGTCGAACCACTATCAAGGAGGCTCTCTCTCCGAACCCCAACCGGTCCAAGAACTTCGTCGAAGTCGAAGGAGAATGGCCCGCCCAATTCGGCGTCGATCTGGACGATGTTCGCACCTGTCAGCTGCTGGGTATCCAGCCCAAGGACGTGTTGCCCTACTCTTCCGCATATGCTCGACACTTCGGACTCGACGTCAACTCAGAAGCTTTCAAACTGCTGTGCCGGTCCATCCAGATGAAGCAGCGCTTCATCTTTCCTATCCTTCCCGCAGCTCGCCTTGTCGATGTTACCGAAGCGGAAGTAGAATCGGAATCGACCGGTTCCAGTCTCGTCGTTCCCTCCTCTCTCCTCCAAGCTGTGGCAGGACTCCAGGCTGCATCCACGTCCGCGGCCCGCCAGGGCTGAGGCACGTCGAACAAATCATCACTCCCTTGTTTCTCGAACGATCAGAACTTTAGCCAGTGACCTCTTCTCTGAAATCCAGACCCTGTCTCCGTCAATCTTCGAAGGAAATACTTTTCGCCTCCTGATTACCTTGATCATAATTATTGTCCGAGCTAAGCAGTCCGGCAGCGGTCTCAATGGCCATGAAAGGAAGGGAGCAGTAAAAGGTAATGTGTGTAACGGCCCTCATACCGCTTGGCTTCGTTTCGGCTGCAAGAAGAGGAGCATGCAAGGAAAGACATCCAGAGTAGGGAAAGAGAAGCTTGACATCTTCGCAGAGATGCACTGGTAAAAGGGAGTCGGAGAAATGCCTTTGGGTCTGCCAGCGCAAAGCGAGGAAAGATAATGATCGCCACAATCTGCCTCCTACCTTTTGAGCTTTGTCAACCTGGTGTTCATTGCAGCGCACGTAGGCCCGCGAGACTTTGAAATCCTCAGCTCTCAATTACACGGAAGGCCGCAGTGTGTCGCGTGTCGCGTGGTGAAGGCGATATGCCCCTCCGTTTGTCTTCTAAAAAAAATCCGATCCGATGACGTCGCGCGGAACCTACGGGTTCCGCGACTGAGACTTTGAGACTGGTGAAGCACGGGTCATAAGTCTCAACTGTTCCCGCGGGGAACAGTTGAGACTTCGTAACCTCCGAGACCACTCCGCAGACTCATTGTCTTCCCCAGACTCCCGTTTCCAAGCGAATCAGACCCAATCTTCCCAGCTTTTCAGACCCATCCTCAGACGCGGTGGTCACACCGATCATGCCAGCGCCGACGACGCCCCAGCTCCCGCCATCAGCAACATCATCGGCTCCCAGTAGCCGCAGTCTCGCTTCCAGCAGCTTACTTCGCTCGCCGCAGCCTCATTCCTTCTCCCAGTAGTTTCCCACCGGCTCCCAGCAGCCACACACCGGCCTTCAACAGTCACACTCTCGCTTCTAACAGCCTTTCTTCTGTTTCCAGCAGCCTCAATGACAATTTTTAGCAGCAACAACCCTTTCGGCGCCCTTCAGACAGCTCCCTCTTCCATCACGACAGTCCTCTCAATCACCACCATTTCGGGCCATCCCACTCTCACATGCCAGCGTTGAGGTCGAGATATCCCTCCGCTTCGCACGGCACTTCCTCTCTCATGCAGCTTCCCTGTTTCCGAGTCTCGCAGCAGCATTCGGTGGCTTCTCAGGGGCTTGCATCTCTATAGGGCGTGCCAGCTGGTCGACCATCGACGATCTTCAATGCTCGGCACCTTACCTTCCCCTCGGTTGTCATCCACCTTCACTCACCTCCCTCGTGTCGCCTTCGCCGTTCATGCCCGTTCTCCTTGGTCGACATCCACTTTCCCTCCACTCTCCTCGAAACTCAAGACCTTTTCGGCTTTTCCCACGGAGCAGACCGCAACCTCCAGCAGCGCGATGCTCTCAATTGTCGGATCTGGACCCATCACCGGTTCCAACCCATTTACCTGACGGAGAGGAGGGTAAGTGTGCGGGCTTGCGTCGTCTTGGAATCTTCATCCGCTCCTATCACGCATACAGCCCTCACATCGTCGCCTACCGTCCTATTAGGGCAGATGAGGATCGGAACAATCAACAAGGGTCGAATTCACCGGTCCCATCACTCTCATGTCCGCGTCGACTACTGTCTCCTCCTGCAGCATAAAGCCATCTTCCTTAACTGACTACTTCGCAAGGGGATGAGCGCTTTGATCCGGCGTCGAGGTCGAGACAACTCCCTCCGCCGCGAGGCTATTCGGCGCTCCTCAGCATGAGCTCGTCGGCCTCTCACTTCTTTCCCCTTCGAGAACGTCGACCGCGTCTTCATCGATATCGGCACATCACAGTCTTCGACGCCAAGCGCCTCATTTGCCGTTCGAGAACCTCAAGGACTTGATCGTCTTCGCGACAGACGTCGGGCAGCAGTCTCAACCTCGGTCCGGGGCATTGGTTACCGGCGCGGAATCCCAGCATTCCCGCTAGGCCAGCAGGTCTCGTTCCACGCCGATCATCACGCAGATCAGTCTCGCCAACACGGATGAAGATAGCGACGGCATTGAAGATGTCGAGGATTGCCGGTCTCAACTTCATGCTCAGCATCAAAATATCCGCCACCGCTGATCACTTTTCTACCAGCGCTGAGGTGTCGGCAAGCGAGCCATCGAGCGTCGAGCGGTTCGATACGAGTTAGGTAAGGTCATGAATGAGTTCCCAATCAGCTCAGGGCCCAGCGTGAGCGCGGTACTGTCGTCGACATCGCCTTCTGGAAGGCCAGACTCCCAAGTACACCTTCACCGTCTTCGACGCTCCTGGTCAAGCCTGGTCTCTCCAAGGATGGCCAGCATCGTGAGCACGCGCTCCTCTGTCCTCGCCTTCAACCCTCAGTGTCCGCAAGTCATCGCCATCTTCAAGACGGATCTCTGCAAGGGATTTCTGCAAGCAATCCCAGCATCGCTTCGATGATATCGCCAAGGAGACCTCCGATTTCAGCAGGAAGGTCGGCTCCTGTCCTAAGTCCGTCGCGTTTGTTCCAGTGGCTAAATGATCGAGGTCACCAGCAACACGCCCTCCAGGGATAGGAGAAGGTGATCATTCCCGCCGTCCAGGCTTCCAACGTCATCACTGAGGTCCAGTCCGTCTCCAGAGAAAACATCGGCTCCAACGTTCAAGGCCATTTTCCGCGGTAGCGACTGCCCTGCTTCCAAGTACGACCCCGGCGAGGCCCTCGCTTTTGTACTGCCGTCCATGTCACTAATATCACCAGTAATACCATCGAGATGAATCCAGCTCCGCTTCTCCCCGACGAGGCCCCTCTCTCTCACATTTTCCCCGTTTCTCCCTTCCTTGCTTCTTTCATCACCTTTACTTCTCTTTTCATTCGTTCCAAAACTAAGGACAGTCGTTTTCAAAGTGTGGGCCTGTGCTGGTATGGGCCTCCTCGTGGCTCTTCCCTTCTTATCTCCTTTTTATTTCCGACTGCCTCCTTTTTCCCACACCTCCGCATAGCAACAGCCTCGTTATCACCTCTCTCTCTCGCGCTCTTGTACTTCACTCTCACTACCTAGTCACCCAACGCACACCTTACTTGTCTCTCTTTCTCTTCATTGGTCGTAACCAAGACACACTTCCAGCCCAGCATGCCGCCCGCTTCCTCCCCACAGGCCATAGACCATTCGCGGCGAATCGTCAATCAACTGGCCCAGCTTCCGGAGGTCCTCTCCATTGCGCACCAGCGCAATCCCATCGCCACGCTCCAAGCGCTGACCGCGGCCGTGCAGCTCATGGGACCAACAGTCCGTGGGGCGTCCGGCTTTTCAACAACTCTGCTCCACGACCTGCGGAGCTAGCATCAGATGTTGGCAATGAAGACGAGCCCGAATTACAGGT
This sequence comes from Tilletia indica, assembly GCA_001689995.1. Taxonomy (NCBI): domain Eukaryota; kingdom Fungi; phylum Basidiomycota; class Exobasidiomycetes; order Tilletiales; family Tilletiaceae; genus Tilletia; species Tilletia indica. The sequence goes on from MAPW01000243.1 coordinate 9,548, forward strand.
GAGAGACGCAGTGCTTGGAAAGGCCATCTAATCGCTCTCTACTGACGTTGTATCCTCATCCAATCCTCCAGCAGAGCGAACCAGATGGTATTGGTGGCGAGGACGAACCGGACGACGACTTCCAGGAGCTGTCGTTCAAGCTCGCAGACCCGGATATCATCATCACGGCTGTTCAGTATGCCGCCAATGCATCCAAGGCGAAGCGAGAACCGGCGGCAAGCAAAAAGGACTCGATTGTGAAGGAGAAGGACTCCAAACACGAGGATCGTCCTGCCGACATCATCTCCTCGCCGGCGGCAAGCGAAGAGGACTCGATTGTGAAGGGGATGGACCCTAACGGCGAGGATCTTCATGCCGACATCATCCCCTCACCGGCGGCAAGCGAAGAGGAAACCATTGTGAAGGGAAAGGACTCTAACGACGAGGCTCGTCCTGCCGACATCATCCCCTCCAGCAGTCCAGGGAAGGGCAAAGGCAAATCCCGCCAGACATCCTCCATCGACACCACCGTCTCCCGCAATCATGGAAAGGGCAAAGAAAAAGCCGTCGAGTCACTGGACAGGAACGAGACAAGCGCCGAGCCGGATGACGACAGGGAAAGCGAAGGCGAGGTCGAAGCCGCAATGGTTCCCACCAAGAAGATGCGGCGGAAAAAGGGTGGACAAGGCCGAACGAGCGGTAGCAAGGCCATCACGGAGGCCCAAGATCTGGCGAAGGGGCGCTCACCATCCACTTCATCGTTCGTCGGCAATATCTGGGACAAGGCCAATGAGGATCGCCGCAGCAAGGAGCAAACGCGAGCCTACCGTTTCTACCACAGCTTCGAACATCTTCTCCCTTCCGTCCTGGTGGAAAAAGAGGGCGCCAAGGTTGCCACCGCCGTTCAGTCGTTGAAAGCGTACATGCTTTCTCAAGCAAAGGCCAAAGCGGCGGTACCTTCTAAGCGCGTTCAGGATACTAGGGAAGCTGCTGCCGGGTCAGGCGCTCCGGCGCCGAAGAAACGAGCGAAAGTCGGAGGTCCTTCCAAAGCCATCACCACACCTGCCACCAAGGCCCCGCAAGACGGAACGGATGAGAGGTCGGAGGGCAAGAAGGGCTTGTTGGCTGGCCTCCATCGGGGAAATGTTCCGAAGGTATGGCATCGCGCTTTGTGCATCATCAACGATGTTCTGTCCGAAGGACCGCTGTCCCCGACGGTCCTCATCAACCGAGCCTTTGGACCCGCCAGCCAGCTCCAAAACAACCACACTCGAGCCGCTCCGGCTTCCTCTCCGCCGGAAGAAGGGGTTGTGTCTTGCGTAGCCCGGATGGAAAAGAACTTCGAGACGCAGCAAACTGCGGCTTTGGTGGAAGTGCTCGAGACCATTCATCTCTTCGACATCGAACGCCAGGCAAAGGTGGACGCCAAATTCGATGTGGATGTCGATGCCGACCGCAAGCTGGACGCCGCGAAACTCACGTTGCAGCTGAAAGAGAACGGCCTTTTGAGCCGCACTGTCGCTTTCAAGGCTCTGTCCGGTGGTACGCCGCTCTCCGCCCAATCTAGTCCTCTCGCAATTGATGACGCCGCCCAATCAACCCACGACAGCGATCGGCCCAGAAGCTGGCGCTCATTAACAACGCTTTGCGACTGCACATCAAGTCTGGCCAGCGTTGGCACGAACTAGGCATCATGCTCGGATCCATAACTTTCATTCCCTTCCTCCTTCTCTCCCCATCAGTGCAGGGTCCACACAAGGTCCGGAAGACGCTGGTGGATGAATGGCAGGCGCTCAGCCTGCTCCTTCGCGGCTTTCAACCCGTCCCCGAACCCGGACGGCCCTTCACAGATCACGACAACCTCGTCATTAGGGCGATGATGTTTGGAGTTCGGGGCTATCTACCACGGGTCTTCAGCCATGCAACAGCACGGGCCGGGTCTCTTGCCTCGAACTCTTCGACGGGCCTCTACGCGGACGTCCTCGTGGTCCGCGACGCTAAAGAGAAGGTCAGCATAGGTAACGTCGAGCCTTCCCTGATGCAGGCGCCTCCATCTGTTCGGGATCCGAACCGAAGCGAATCAACGTTGTTGCGCCCAGTCTATGGACTCGAGATCCCTGGGAGCAAAGGCAAGCTAGAAATCATTACCCGAACACCCGCCTTCGTGACGGAAAGCTGGTCCACCTATATGAGCTCTGCGGATCACGGTGCATCTGTTACGCTCGCCGAAGCCCTCGCCCCGAACCCCAATCGAAATCGCGGCCTCAGGGAGTTGAAGGGAAGATGGCCAGAGTCCTTCGGTGTGGACTTTGAAAACGTCCGAACATGTCAGCTTTTGGACTGCAAGAGTTCCGACGTTCTTCCTTACGCCGCGGCGTATGCTCAGCACTACCAATTGGATCCGGAGTCAACCGAATTCAAAATGCTTTGCAACTCCATCAAGCTCAACCAGCGCCAAATCTTCCCCATCGTTCCAGTCGCCCAGCTCGTTGATGTGACCGACGAAGAAGCCGCCAGTACCACCACCAGCAACCGTATCGAGCTTCACGATGCTGCCACCGCGGCATTCACCAACGCCGGCGCCAGCACCGTACTGGATGGCGATATGGCTCCACCACATTCCTCTTAGCTTACCTTGTCCTCTCATCTCTCGCCTCGTCCCAATTACTTCTATGATTGATCATAAGGAGTCCCTCTCTCTCGAAGACTTTCTCACCCGCAGCTTCCCTTCCTCTGTACCTCTTTCTTCCTCCGATATCGAATCACTTACTCTCAACTTACCGTTTGCTAGGTAGCATATGCTATTACAACACCCGGTGATGAGAGAAGATCCCTCCTCAACGCTCTGTGTAGGCTGCACCGTCGATTCACCCTAAGAAAGATCTGATTGGATAGAAATTGACCATCATCGCCATCGATGGATTCTGCAGGACTGTGGAGCATCCAGCGCATTCAACAAGCGGCATCGTCAGCTGACTCAAGGAACTGTAGCGACTCACCATCTCCGGGGACGCCGAGACAGGGGCTGGGACGGTCATTGATCTTGCTGCAAAGTTGATCATGTTGCAAAAAAAAGAGGCGATAGAGGGGAGCATGCTGGCCGCAAAGAGAATATGCTGGCCGTACAAGGATGATGCTGGTCGAAGGAAGAGGGTACCGATCAAAGCGTTGTGCAAGGTCAACAGGAGTTGGGGTAGGGAGACACTCACTGTGATTGTGTATGGTGTATGGCTTATGAGCGAACTCAACTTGAAAACAGTGCTGACAGCTGAGAGACCTGTGAAGCTCAGACAAGGGAGAAGAAGAGGAAGAAGAGTGAAGGAAAAGCTGTAGAAGGCTGTAGACATGAGAAGCTGTGAGCTGTGAGCAAAGAGATACTGGCAGAGTGAAAGTGTGGAAGTGTGATGCTGTTGCTGCGGATGAGGAAGAGGGTCAGAGAGAGGTCAGCGGCATCGAGATAGTTGTTGAGATGTTGATGTATTGAAGTCGTGTGCAGTGGTCGTGGCCGTCAGCCAGCAGGTGGACTCTCGAATTTCGTCAATTCTGTCACACACAGCGCGCCTATGTCCTCACACCTCACAAGACCATCCACAGCACAAACGCATTGGCGAAGCTTCTGATAAATGAGGGGCGCTCCCAGGGATGCTTACGCACGCGCTGCAGGGCGCTTGAAGCTCAAACAGCCCAGAAGATTCTGTCGCTGGAAGTTGTGCTGTATCCTCTCTCCGATCATTGTAGCCAGAATTACTCAACTATACGCTCACCTAGCCTTGTCCAAGCCTAGTTGGACAAGACCGAGGCTTGGACAAGACCGTGGAAAGTCTCTAATGTGCAGATTTTCACAAAAGTGTCAGTACAAGGTTTGAAGGGGTTGTAAAGTTCAAGGATTCCCCCGGTGGTGTCCAATGCTGTCCCAAGTCTCGAAGCATTCAAGCCTATGTCAAGTTGGCCGGCGGTGTGCGCTCAACTTTACTGGCCGACCTTCCACACTCGCCCTCAACTTATATATTTTCAATAACCTCTTTACCCAACCCTTATCTACCTTTATGAGCTCCGCCGTTCCTGATTCTACCATCTCAAAACATACCAGCTCTTCTCTCTCCACCGTAGATAAGTTAGTTCCAAAGGTCAGACTGGTCTGGTATATGAATGGAGGGACACTGCTTCACCCCGCTCCATGTTTGGGTAATGTTCCACCCTGTTACGGACACTTTAATGTACATGTGTATCTTCTGTCTCGGTATCGCTGTCCTCCGACAAGTCGTGTGCGATTGGGGCTTCTTATGCTTGAAGCACAAGTGATGATGGAGATCTGATTCGGTTAAAGTTACGTAATCGCGGAACCTGTGGGTTCCCCGACTTTTTTTTTTTTTTTTTTTTTTTTTTTCCCGGAAAAATCACAACATGTCGCTGATGACGTAGCGCGGAACCCACGGGTTCCGCGATTACGTAACGGTGGTTTTTTTTTTTTTTTTTTTTTTTTTCCATAATTAATTTTACTTTCCCCCTTCCTGCTTGACCTTGCGTCCTCTGACTGGAGGCAAGCTCAGCAGCCTATACAGACACTTTATGGAAGCGCAGCCAGCGCGCAATCAATGGAGAGAGACCGTGGAAAGGATGATCCAGTCCGTGATCGAGCTTTGTACGAAACACTATGCCGGAATGGTATACCGCAGGCCACGTGCAGCTGCGAACATCTACGTCTGATGTTTACCACCATCTACGTCTGATGTTTACCACCACGCGGACCTTTCCACCGTCAACTACAAGACTCTTGCTCCATGTTTTCGGTAATGCTTTGCTCTACACGTAAGAATATTCCTGCCAAATCTCAAATAAACGCACCCAGAATTTGATTCTCTAGTAAGTTTTGAAGCTGTGAGCAGCTAAGTCGTAAGTCAACAAAGCAAGCATACCTATCAACAGTGTAGTCTATGTACTCTCCATTTCCGCCTTCAGATAGGTATTTCATCGCTTCTCTGTCAAGCAACGAGGTGTGAAAGGACGTAAAAGGACTACTGTCCAGTTGCAAACCCGAAATTTGTCAATTGATCTTCAGGCCGGAACAAGGCTTGCAAAACTTTTATCGTTGTCCTTCTCCCTTGCGACGGCATTCACAATTCAATGAATCCATGTGAACAGCGTTTAACAAGCACGGCCAGATTTCTCCTCCACCAGCACTGATCGACTGGTTGCGAAGCTCACGTCTACATGCTTTTCCTTCTCCCACTGTATGCATTGTGTAATCGTGTGTAATCGGGTTGTATTCACTTTTCAGTAGAGAGTCAATGTCGAATCATTCGACGCAAGATACGCAAGGTCACCGGTAATTGAATTGTTGATGCCTACGTATCATCGACGTCACTTGGACCGCCCGTGCTTCACCTTCGCTTTGAGGCGTTCGCGTACATCGTCAGAGAGGACACCTGAAGAAGATCTCTTCTTGGGAATAGAAAAAGGTATCATGGGGCCCTATAGAGGGGTAGCAGGTTCCCATCATAGGCATTCGCGCGTTCCAGTACCGCGGTGACCTGGCCGTCGGACCATTTTTGAGGCCGATCGCTACCGACTTCGACAGCGGCAGGATCGGTATACTCGACCACCTTGATGTCCGCCGAAACTCTGGTCCTCGAAAATCCGATCACCTGGATCCTATCCGCCGACGCGACTCGGGAGAGCGCCACGTAAACTTGCCCGCATTCGAAAGCCCGCCGCACATCGACGCGAACCGCTTCCATAGTTTGCCCTTGGGCCCGATGTATGGTGCTGGCCCATGCTAGTGTCAGGGGAATTTGGACCCGTGCAGCGAATGTAGAGCCGGCAGTGGTACCTTCCCATTGCCACGTCTCAAATCCGACGAGTGCCAGAACATCCGGGCCGCCATCGTTTGACGGAAATCGAACAATAGGCCATCGAACAGGTTGATCCCCAATGCTGGCTTGATGCGAATGACCGATCTGCGCCAGGATCACAGCAGACCCGGATCGAGACACAGCCGTGATCCATTTCCTCCAGCCTTGTAATGTGGCGAAGCCGTATATCTTGCCGAGCTGACCATTCCTCAACGTCATGGCGTAGGTTGAGATTTAGCCTTCTTGCGAATGACAGCTGTCTTTCGGAGCATGACTGAGGCGTTCACGCGGAAACCGATACGTGCCGGCACGGGGAATCGCTCCAGTACGCTGGCCTCGACGTCCTCAACGACATCAAGAGCCTCGAAGAATGCGGTTTCCCCGGGCACTGCTGTAGCCGTAGCATGTTAGCCTCGTCGCATCTTTGGCTCTGGGAAACCTATAAAACCGCCGACACTATCAGGTATGTGCTCGCTCGCAGAAGGCTCTAGACACAGGGTCGAACTCACAGCTCAGTCGGTTCCAGACCTCCTGGCAAGGTAACGGAACGATCCAGTGACTTGAAGTAGTCTTCAGCTTGGTCCGAAATGTTTCCGCTTCGGATTTCCCCCATCATTCGAAAGTAGACTGTTGTGTTGTGGTGAGAGGTGGAATTATGGTAGGGAGAGACGAATCGACTCAGCATCACCACAATGAAAAGCAACTTAGCTGTACGAGACCACTCCTTCTTCGAGGCGGGCGAATTCGCCCCCCCCCCCCCCCAAAAACACTCACTGGGATCGTTTGTTCGGTAAGAGCCTGACAGCCGTACATGTATCCTCAGGCTTTCTGCCCAGGACCGTGTTTCGAATATAAACGGGGGCGCTGCGGCACGCCGGTCACTGACCGGGGGAAGCTGATGGAAATCGCCGAAGCATATGATCTGCACCAAGCGGGCGGGTAAGCAGAGCAGGAAGACAGTAGATTTTAGAAATTACGGCCAAACGCACCTGGATACCTCCGAAAGGAACATCGAGTTTCTTGCGCAAACGTCTTCCGATTCCATCCAACAACGTAAAAAGTCGACCGTCTATCTGGGATACTGCATGGACGCGATAGAGAACGTCAGAGCTTGCGACGGCCATCGGTATATCATGGGCAGAAATACTCACTCTCGTCGAAGAACAATGCTTTCGCCCTCCTCCACCGTGACTTGACCCCTTCTTCTTGAATACACTCTCTGCTTGATCATCTTGATTGTCCAAACCGAAGTCGACCCCGGACCAGGCATAGATGGTGGACCCGCCAATGATCTGCGCCGCAGCCGCCGTAGGTGCGAGTGCAAATATGGCGTCTTCCTCGCCACGCGCCGCAAGCTGCAGTTCCGTCATCAGCGTCTTGAGCAAGGACGTCTTTCCGCTCCCTGCCCGGCCAGAAACTCTATCAGCCTGATTTCACCGGAGTAGCTAGGCCGTCAAGAAAGCTCACCAGCTGGGCCTGTGACAAGAACGTTCTGTCTGTTTGTCACTACCGAAGAAAGCAGCGGCTGCAATGGGCCTTTAATCCACATAGGGTGTAGCCTTGGAGCTGTTGTAGACTGCCGCGCCGCGATACCGGGGTGCACGTCAACAATTTGCACGTCCGAATCCGATCCATCGTGTGAAACGTGCCCGCCTGAGCCCCAAAGGTCGGAGTTGATGTCGTCTTCTCCGCATCCTTGCTCAACGTCGATGTCTGACATGCCGTCTTCGTGTGGGTCGGGCTGAGGCTGACCTGGGAGGGGGGCAACGTTTGTTTCTGCTCCTCCTTCTGCTTCCTCGTCATCAAGGTCGTCATCGTGGAACTGCAGGAATAGGGGTTCTGCAGAGTCGTGCGTTGTATCGTTCCTCGGGCTCTGCATTGTTCTGGTACTGCGGGTAAGCGGACGAAGCCCCTTTTCTGCAGAGAGGCTATGGTGGTTTGAAAGTCAGGAATATTAAGAGAGCGCCAGATGGATATCGTGCTAGCGGTATGTGGTTCCTCAATGAGATCGCTTCTCTCTTATGATAGGCGGTGGAGCTGTGGTCTCAAAACAGTTTCATGACCGTCAAAGCTATGTGCGATCGGGGGAGGGGGTCTTGGTCTGCGTCTCAGAGTCTCAGTCCCGGAACCCACAGGTTCCGCCCTTACGTAAGGCGTTCAGAAATCGCTCTCTTTCCCAACCACCCACAAAATGAACGCTTACCTTCACATTCCATAACCTCTGTCACTGGCTCAGCTACCCCGCGACGTCGACCAGGAATCTGCGGAGCCAAAGACGCTCACCAAGGCGCGCTTTTCTCGGTCATCACCCAAGACCTTTTCATTAACTCTTCACCTTCTATCTCACCACCGCCGCTGACCACCACCACTCCCCGCCACCATGCTGCATCACCATAATCGTTCTCTGCCCACTATCAGAAGACATACAGCGGACTGACGCTCTCTTCTCCTTTGTCTCCTGCTGGCTTGGCTATATCATCGTGCTCAAACTTCTGATTTCTTCTGCCCCTTCTGCCCTTCCTTCTCCTCCCACCTTCTGTTTGCAGCATCATTCTACACGGCCACATCCGCCCGTGTTCCAAGAAGCTCTTCTCCGGATCCAGCCGACCACGCTGTCAGAAACTATGCCCAGTGCATCCAGCGCGTCTCCGGGGCTATGACGCGAATCGGAACTCAGCAGGAAGCAGCAGCCAACAACCATCGCAACGTCACGACTGCCTTAGGCCCGGGCCCTTCGACGATATTCCTCTCGGAGAATGCTCTCAAGGCTGCAAGAAGCTCAAGCTGTCGAAGCATACTCGCTGAAGGTCATGTCGAGCTCGTAAACCAGAACGTGAGTCTACAGAGGTCTTAAGCGTCATGCGTGTCAATGGTGCTCATCTTCATCCTTTTCTGTTCCCTCGCATGACTCGGCTTAAGGAAGGCGACGATGACTTATTGTGGACCCGCTCAAGAGATACTTCCAAGAACAGAAGGTTCAGTTGTCCATCTGGGACATGCTGCGCTCCCGACCCGGAGCTGACCAAGAAGGCACAGTGCGGCATCAAAAGCACCATACGCAAGGTCTGTCTCGACTCTTGCAACCCAGAGAAGATTCAGGATCCCTTCTTAGGGTGATTCTGGTGAGCGCAAAAGGTGCATATATGCTATGGTACGCCCCTTTGTATACCTCGTTTAACATTTTGGCAGGACATGCATGATGCAGGACATGCAGCCCGAGCTGAGAGCGTTGATGCAACTTCCAAAGGAGTAGATTAGCCAGTGATGAGTGAGTACGCTCGATCCAACATCGTCCTTCAGTGTTCTGACTTGTTTCCTCATGATCCCTCACTCTTCAGTACATTCTCCACGGCCCGGAAGTGTGATCTCAACAAGTACGGAGACTATGGAGTCCTGGAGAACGAAGGCTCTCCTGCAGCAGAACTTCAAATGCGAGATGATTTCGAGTACACCAAAATCAAGAGTCTGTCGCCGAGCACAAGGTGGGCGGCGGCAATTAGTAAATATGTTGTTCAATGTGTTTTCATTCCCAGCTTTCCAACCCATGCTCCTTCCCCTCTATGTGAAAGAGCGGTGTGAAGCGGATAGTGACTATGAGCATCAACAGTAGTGGGATAATGGTAGGGGACGGTACTAGGATGATCAGTATGCACAGGATTCAGATCGTACCAATGGTTTCATCCGGGGATGGTCCCGGAAAATGATCCCTGTATGATACATCTTTGCAGTGCTCGTTGACACCTGGATCATACCTCTATCTCTAGATATAGCATTATACCACGGCCGTCCATGCGTATTCCACTAGAACGATCCCGCTAGGTTGGCCGTGTCCTATCTGCCACCAAATCAAATGGTGCTTGGGGCACCCCCGTCCACGTCTCCCGACGCCTTTCGGGTACCAGGTATGAGCAACCTCGTGCTCCTTTCCAAACGGGCGGTCATGTTCGTAATTTCACACTCGCGATTCTCACTTCCGACAGCTACCTCGCACAGCAACGAACTACAGACTATAGCAGTTCACTTTCACAACTTCACGCGTTCACACTTCGCACTTCCACATAGCTGCCATGTTGAACCCCCGCCATAGACTTCCTCCTCTTCATCGTCGTCGATTTGCCGTAGTTGTCACCTTGAAAGCGGGGAGAGTGTGCGTAGGGGCGGTGGCCAATTACCTTCGACTTCCATCCAATGTCCTTTCTCTCGCCCTAGGGCTTATGAAACGCGTAGCAGAGACTCGACCCCGCCAAGCCCTTTTCATTCATCGGTTTTGCAACCTTGCAATCGCATCCCTTTCGGTTGCGGCTGAAGAGCTGGGATTGCCATCACACATGCGAGTAGAGCCGGCTCTTTTGGCCGACATTCTCGACGAGGACCAACAGATATTCCAAGAAGCGATTACTGTCCTGCGGTCCCTTCTCGGCGACCTTAATTCTTCTTGGATGCACGATCTCCGCGCACGGATCGCTGCGCGTGATGCACGCATCGCCGCACGAGAGTAGGGACGCTCATTGCAGTCCACACCAGACAGCCCTCATTCCCTCGACTCCATCTCAAACTTCGCCTACAGTCTGTCATCGGTCCGATTTCTCCGGTTTTTGTGACCACCTCCTGCTTGCCCGCCCGCTCTCCGTCCGCACCATTTCCATCTCAAGACTGTATCATTACCATTCCACATCGTTGCGACCACATCCTGCTTGCCCGCCTGCTTACCCGTCTGCACCACTCCCCTCCACAATCTGTACAATCACCATCTCACATCGTCGCGGGGCGAATCCACTCATCCCATACCCCCTTGTACCACCCCTTGTACCACCGCCCTTTCACTTCCCATAGTTGAAGGCGAAGCGAATCTCATACTTTCATGTGCTTCCAATAACAACACCACAGATCCACCGGAAAGTTGTTTTTGTTCCGTGATTTGAAGCCAGACAAGAGGACGGCAAACTTAGGGTATCGTGATTCGCTCCGCTCTATGTTGGCAGGCAGATGAGAGGTCTCAGGACTTCCAGGAGACTGAAGGATGCGGAAAGGCAGTTGAAACTTCGGAGCCTGGAGAGGATGGAGGGGGGAGAGGTTCACAGCCTGAAGAATTCCAATGGGAGCACTTTGACGGTCGAGGCCATAGCAAAATATGTGTACCGCGCATGCTCCCACAGCGCTCTCTTTGACCACCAAGCACTGTATGTATTCGAAATTCGGATGCACTCCTTTTCTTGCATGTCCAACGCTTTTTCTATTATGTGCTCTCCTTAGGTCTAGAGCAAAGACATTTGCACTTCGAATAGTTCTCTGATTCTTTCTATTTGAGTTCTTTTGTCCTTCTTCTTTGCCTGCCATTTGTCCTTCTTCTCTCCCACCACCTCAATTCACTCTTTCATCACCACCACAATAAAGCAGCGAAAACCACGGATAGGCAAAGCTACGCACAAACGACGCTCGTTCCGGCCAACAACATGAGCTCCCTCAGCCCCACAGCACTCGGTTCTCCGGGCAGCACACGCGCGCGGGCGCGATCAAGTACGGAGCCGACCACCGCTCAGGATCAGCTGGCAAGCGACGCTAGCATTTCAGACATCACAACAGCAACAGCACCGCTTTCAGTTGGCGCATCTCAGGATCAAGGAGACCTGCGCGCAGTAGAAGGCGAACACGGTGCACCTGGGAGCACCGCATTGCAATCACCCGTCCGACCTCTCGCTGCCACCAGTGCGACCAGCGCCACACCTACCATCGCCTCCAGCTCTCAGGACTTCGTCAAGGCTGCCATCGATCTCAGGGGCATTTGCCTGGCCGCAGGTGTCATCCCGGACCTTGTAGGTATGCTCGCCCATCATGGGCTTCTGGAGCGGGTCGCCGCCTCGTCTCCCATCCGGTCACCGAACGTCAAAAGCCATGGCGCCGCAGTCGGCGTTGAACCACCCGGTAACCTCGCAACACCAGCTGCTGTCTCGTCAGTCCGTCGGGATGAAGACAGTTCGTCGGGCACGAGCTCACGCCCGCCCTCGGGCAAGCGGAAGCATCTTCAAGATGAAGAAGAAGAAGAGCCTGCTACCGAGCCACAGCGCAACTACCCCAACGTCGATGAGGCCGGTAGGGAGCAATGTCGCGATTGCGGCAGCAAAGATCGGTTTCCTAGCTGGAGATACTGGCGGAAGAGCGAGTTCGGCAAGGACTTCAGACTTTGCAACCGGTGTGGAGGCAGGTACGGGGCACGTGTAAAGGTATGATCAAAGTTCTGCATGCGGGTCAGCTTTAGATTGATACTGATTTGATTTAAGAACGACGTAATTCGTGCGAATATCAGAAGCATTCGAGGGGGGCATCTACATCTGTTCCTGGCGCATCCGTCGCTAGTTCCAGCTCCGCCTTAGGGTCGCTCTCTTTTCCTCCAGAGGTTGGAAGCGAGGTATCCAACCATGCGGCGCGTGCGTCAGGACAAGGAGAAGATGTTGCTGAGGATCTCCAAAACGACCGAGACAGTGGCGATAACTCCACCCCCGTAGGAGCAGGAGGCGCCAGCGTCGCCCGGTACGAAGGACCCGCAGCAATTCCCGAATCTTCAACAGATGAAGTTTCGCAACGAGCAGCGCTAGCGCAGGTCAGGACCCCGGCCGTTAGGGCAGTAGGGATTCCCAATCCCCGCCGAGTGCAGCCACCTCGTACCGCAGGAAAGCGATAAAGCTGGCAGGAATATACCGACATACCCATTTTGCTAGCCCTTAGGTCGAGGTCTGTTGTTATGCCGAACGACGGAAGCGGTCGACTTCCAGCTTTCTTCCCTTTCTCAGAGCTACTTCAGGCCCTAAATCCAATCTCAACCTCCTTCAGAGTCTTTCTCCTCGCGCCCAGCAGCATTAACCATGGCCTAGATTTGCAAAACTATCAAATGTCCGATGGATCCATTCGCTGGCCCGAGCGAAAATGCGCTTCGCCCTGTAAGATGCAGCTGCGGTGGACCTGCAAGCGACCCTCACTTATTCTACATGTAGCTACCTTTTGACATCTAAATCTACACACGTTGCAGACCCTTGAATCTTGTGCATCCCTCACTTTGCCCGCCGTACATCTCTCTATAGACCTGCTAATTTCAAGGCCCCTTAAACCCGCAAGACTCCACGTTTGAACCTGATGTGCCCCTCCCCTCCCCATCTGAGGGACGACTGACTCATTTTTGAGGCTGGGACAAGCTTTATGTATTCCAAGAGTCATTCAATCAGACTCACCCTCTTGCCTGCTCCCTTAACTCCTCTTCCGGGGAGCTCAGGAAGCTGTCCGATGCTGCGAGAGTCCTGTGTACAGTGTACTGCTTAATATACACTACTTTCCTCTATTACTCTTATCTACCACCTAAATTGAATATACTTAAGAAAACTTCATGCTAGACAGGGCAACGGAGGCCACCAACAGGGCAGCGAGGCGTTCTGAAGGTGAAGAGGGGAGAGTCAACAGTTTGCGCGGATACGCGTCCTGAGCAAACGGATCCCAATTATCGGGATGTGGCCAGAGGCTTAACTGGGGAGCGGATGATGCTATGGGGTGAAAGTATCAAGCTTAAAGGGCACGATGAATCGATGATGTGTGTGATGAAGGGTGAGAAAGTGTTTGGCTAAGAGGGCAAACGGAAATTCCATGGGGGGTTAGGTATGGTTCTATGGGACATTCGTCTGACTTGCTTTAGATTTGGTCGTTCTTATGATGCACACAATCCCGGGCATGTATAAGATGGTTACAACATATCGCACGTATAGACTGGCACCACCCTCCCTGAATGGAGACACCATTGTCCTGATACCCCGTTCCAACTCACACTTGGAAGAATATTCTATCGTCCCTTTGGGTGAAACTCCTAATGACATATTTTAAATCCAACGGGTCTCAACTGTTCCCGCGGGAACACTTCAGACTAAAACTTAGATCCCGTTGCGCACAAATCATTTGCACCCCGCCAAGGTAGACGTTCAGGTTGGCACCAGGCAATGCTCATTCTCAAATCGCTCCAGAACATCAGTGCGTTCCCCATACTAGGTGCGACCCATGTGTAACTGACTGGCGCCGCATTCTTAGGACGATTCAGACTTTTGGGACATCGAGTGAGAAGCTGACCAGGTGGTGTATGTATTGTAACGCAAAAAAAAAGAACACAGCCCGGTATTGTCATTCAGAAGAGCCATCGCTATTCCTCGGCAGATGGGTTCATCGAAGGGCCGCGCAGCCTGGAACTGAAGAGATCTATACCTCAAGATCCTCGCTACTGTTCCTAACTTCCTGCATCCAGGGAGTGTCGATGTTCTGCAGCAGCCAAAGCATGGCACTTTCGGCGACCTCCATATCATCCGCGCGCATGTGGGTGTGACGAGCCAAAATCGCAGCATTGACCTGTGGGTGAAAACCGCGAGCTTCTCGAGTGGCCAAGGCGAGGGTAAGCAGAGCCAGAGCGGGAGCTACTTCTACCCGAAGCGCTAGAAGGGGGTAAGGAGTGAACACGCGGCGGACCATGGAGAGAGCTCGAGCAACCGTGGCCCATGGAACCTCTAAACGATCACCGAACACTATGACAGTCCGCTCCGACGCACAGGCCGCCAGTTTACCCTCAAGGACCATGGTCTCGCGCCAGCCCTCGTTAGATCGCTGTTGCTGCCTTGGGAGAGTCTCGGGTCCAGAATCTTGGAAAGGAAGCCGAGTTCTTGGGATGTGCTGAAGCATTGTAACAATGTCAGGGCGGTCTTGCAGGAGGGCCACGAGTTGAGCTTGGCTGGGCGAGTCCGTGTTGCCGTTCCCGCGAGATGAGTCCATCGTGCAGGCAGAGCAACGTATTAAGCTGCGGACGTGTTTTTTGTCAGTTGGAAGTGCTGTTATGTGGTCGAATCGCAAGTGAAGATGGATCGCACCTCGTTTAGCTTGAATGTCAGCGTCCTATCGTCTTGAGAGGGAGCGGTCACGTCGTAGCCAGAGACCAAAGGCAGCACTGAGATGTGATGAGATGGCCAGGCCAGGTCGGAGTGCTTGAGAAACTAAGGATACCTTCAAGGTACGGCGAAATATCTCTCCAAAAAAGGTCGGGGTCTTTCCGTCCCTTAAAGCCGCTTGACAGGCGCAATGAAGTGAAGTGGCAGTACTCAAACTGGGCTACAATACGATTTTGCCCTCCAAGCTAGATGCAGGATCACAGAGGCCGTAGCTCTCAACCTTCGATTAGGGCGTACATATGCCAGCACACAGTCGAAGTTCTGCTCCCGCAGTCCAGCTGTGAGCGATCATAAGACCGGTCTGGGTTCTTAACATTAACCAAGAGTCAAGACCCACACTGACGAGGGGTGGGGTGCAAAAGTATCTACGGGGAAGCCACCTCGTGTACCTCAGTTGCTCTAGTAATTCACTATGTAATTGGTGGCAAGAACATAGGAGTTGCGATTTCGCCTTTTGGCCATCGAAGAAACTGTGAGCAGTGTTTCAACATACTTTATACTGTATCCTGTCAAAGTATACTGTCGCCGGAATCGGAACGGTTCCAAAAAAAGGTAACGTATACTGTTTGGATATCCGGCGGGCGGTATACTGGCTACTGCAGTTTGCTGCATTACGGTATGTGAAGAACCAAAGTGCAGTGTGATCATATACTCTGACTATACGGTTGGCATGATGCGGCATGTGTAGAGCACCATGTAGTACACCCAAAGTATCTCGTCGTATACTTACATTATCCTGTCGGGCAGTTCAATTATGCCGCAGATGACTTTCAATACCTAGGTAAACTTTGTAAAATGCACGACATATACTGCCACAATATACCGCAGTATACCTTTTGCTCCTCCTCGGTTCTCATCCATTAACCTGCATATCATAGTAGCACTTTGGGTATTCTTCTAGTGTACGCTTTGATGACAATGCTACTGTAGTAGTCAGGGGTTTACTGCAGCTACTTAGGATTTCGACAGTATGTTCATACTGACAGTATACTTGAGGGATAGAATACCTGCTTGCCATATACTGCGACAGGAGTGGACCTCGCGGACCACAAACATACCGCATACTGTAGTCAGTTTAGATACCGTGGTAAGTGTAGAATTCTTTCCACATACTTCAAGCTTACTCTGAAGCACTGACTGCGATACCCGCAAAAAGCTATCTATCACATCCTAGCCATGATGGACCGGTCCCATTCCGCCGTCAAACTGAGCACACTTAGGCTATATAGCCAACATCTAATAACTTGAAGAGGTCATGCGCACGCTGAATAGGATTGATACTCGGTATAGAATGACCATGTATGAGACGCTTCACAGCTACGCACCGAGGCTTTGCTTTCACCTTTTGTCTCAGCCATAATCTACCCTAAAGTGCTTACATGTCACGGTCTGCATCCTCAGGGCGCTGCAACTTTATCCATTTTCCCTTCTATGCTTCCTCTCACAGGTTTCCATGCCACTCACCCTGTGCGGCCTGATGCAGCAGGGTATACTGCAAAGTGTGGAACTCAAGAGTAGGAAAGAGTCAAGAGCTAAGGGCAGGATCGTGCAAGGCTTCAAATTCGCTTGTAGTCATTCTTCTTCTCCTTGCCCAAGCCTTGAGCCAGTTGACGTGAGGGTTAGACAAGACTCTCTTTGTCAAACGTGCTCTTCTCTGTGCTCCAAAGCCTCAAAGATAAATTAGTCTTAGAGGCCAGACTGGCCTGGCATACAGACGGTGCGGGCCTCCAGATGATGTTCCGCCCCGTCACGGAAACTTCGAATCTGCATCCATCCTCTTTCCCGGTACCGCCGTCCTCCGACAAGTTGTGTGCGTGTGGCGCATCACAGTTCAAAGCACTTCGAAGATCGAGATCAATAAGTTACGTAATCGCGGAACCCATGGGTTCCGCAAGCAATAGTTAGTTTTCCTAATTTTTACTCATTTTTTGTTTTTGCTCCCTAAAACCCACAAGATCTCGCTTCTTACGTAATGGGGAACCCACGGGTTCCCCAAGAGCAATAACCTCGGTTTTTGATTTTCCTTTTCCTTGATCTCGCCTATGGTATCATGGTGCAACTTTGAACTTTCATTTTTTCCATGTAGCCCTTTCACTTGGTACACCTGATCCCTGTCTGCAAAGGTGAACGCCGCTGTGCAGCCTAGACGGAAGGTCTCAGCGCGCGTAGGAGCGAGAACAACGGAAACACAGGAAACGAGATACGAAAATGAAGCTATGAGAGACCACCACTAATTGAGAGCCGCTGTAGCCTGTGGGCGCTCAGCGTCATCAAGGGAAAACATCAGGGGAACAAAAGCCGTAGGGACTGCCTCGTTGTATAAGCTGGACGTGTGCTGGGCTTTCAAGACACCAGCACTAAGACCTCTCAGCCTTAACCATCCTCTGGCTCCGCCCTCGGATCCGACCTCAGGACTACGCCTCAGCCACAAGTATCACGTTCCGCATCATCATCTCTCCCAACAAACCACGCCTCGGCCCTTGGCCTCGTCCTCGTAACCCAGCACAATGCTATCCTGCCCCTTTCTCTCTCTCATCCACCAAATCTCTCCCAACACCTCTCTTGATCTTCTCAGCCGTTTGGATACTCACTCCCTTATAAGTGCACGCCTGTTCTGTCTTGTCTGTATCCAGAAACCCCCACGCGGCTATCATTTCATCACATCTTCCCTTTCCACTTCTTTCTCTTGGCATCTCACACTCCTTCATTCCCCCCTGTGTTTTATCACACCTCTACGAAAACCTCTTTGAAAGTTCTACAGTAATCACGCATGACTTAGATCAACGAAGACGCGAATAGGGATACGTACTCTCACCAACTCGATTTGGACATGTGAGCTGCTGGCGCCGTCCTCAATGCAGCCGAGGTAATACAGACATCGAAACACCACTCCGACGATTCTATCCGTTCAACGCAATATGGCAACCACGAACAGAGATCATGGACCGGGTACCCCTGTATCACACGATGACTGTTCCCTTCTTTGCTAATTGCCAGAAGTGCGTTAGTCAGTTTCAGAGGCCGCAAAATACAGAACGGAAAACGTACAATGCACAGCGTATGCGGAGATTGTTATCTATGGCACATGATACTCAACAGTGGTGAAACGGAAAGCTTAATACAAGAGTTTGTTGGGAATCGCAGTGCAGTGTTACC
>MAPW01000244.1:0-28197 GCA_001689995.1 Tilletia indica
AGGGGCCGAGACGGGTCCGGTCCTGGCAAAGCCCTCTTTGCAGGTGGTAGCCCAACTTCCACAACACACAACGCCCGTACTTACGTCCCCACGGGTGATCTCTGTCTTTGACCCCGCCAACATCAGAGCGCGGACGGCTACCCTATCTACGGCCCAGTCATCCTTGGCATCGGGCTTGGAAGGCTTACAGGGCCGGCTTCCTCTGTCACCGGCGGTTCTCAAGGCAGTGATGACCCTTACCAATGGGTTACATCCAAAACGACCTCTGCCGTTGCCTATCAGCGATGGTTTGGCTCTGTTGGAGCGATCTATTGCCAACTTCGCATGCATCGTAAAACAAACGGAGGCAAATCTTTGCTCTGGCAGGCGGACGCGTTGATTTCCCGAAAGCAATTCCCCAGCTTTGCCCTCCTGGTCGTACCGTACCTGTCTCTCATCGACGACATTAAGCGGGTGGGGGGGAAAAGGGGATAGTGTGCGCTGACTGGGACCCGCGACTTATCATCTCACCAAACACGGAGGTGGTGATCGTCTCTCTGGCCAAAGCGGTCAAAGCCCCTTTCCTGCAGTGGCTGGCAGACACGGAAATCCAGGCCGCACTCCGCCGCGTTTTTGTCGATGAAGCGCATGTTTTGATTGACGAGGAGTTCAGGAAGGTGAGTAGAAAACCGTAGGGAGGCTGATACATGTTATTACGTCTGACGGTTTCATGACTTTGCTAGGGAATCGAGGACTTTGGCAAACTAACGGAACGACTTCCGGCGAAGCAGTTTGTCTACCTTTCCGCGACAATCCCGCCCGCGTCCGAAGGGCGTCTGGAAAAGATAACGTGCATGCCTTTGCGCTTTCTACGAGAGGGTACGAACCGCAATAACCTCGCTTACTCTCTCGTTGATGTCGCGAACGAACGCGAAGCTGTGGAACACGTACGGGATAGCATCAAGCGCGTCACCGAGGACGCTAATGCTGGGCGGCAAGTGCTCATCATCTGTCGAGACAAGCGAACGGTTAAACAGGTGGCAAAGAACTCGGATGCGGCTACTATTTTCCAACAACGACGCTTCCGAATCGGAGATTCAAGAGATGGATGACGCTATGGAGGAGTTCAAAACGGGCCTGCGAACTGTCTTGGTCGGGACAAACGCTGCGAGTACCGGAATTGACTTTGACCGCGTATCTTTAGTGGCCCTGCTCGACGGCGTATACTCAATGGCGGCAGGTATGCAGGCAGCTGGACGCGCAGGTCGACGTGGAGGCCGCGCCGAGGTGCACATATACAAAGTAAAGACAAGTCGATACCCATCCAACAACCTACCAGAAGGACACCCCCGCACAGACGACGAGGCCGTGGGTCTGCTAATGGCCGGTGAACGTTGTATGCGGGAGCCCATCTCGCACTGGCTCGATGGGCGGGTGGTCGGATGCATAGAATTAGGCGGCGAATGGTGCTCGGTCTGCGAGGAAATGTACGACAAACCATCGACTCCGGTTGCTGTTGGGGCGGCCATATCAATCAGGCACGGAAAGAGGCGATGCCCCGAGCCAACAGCGGAGCCGCACGCGTTCAAGCGCAGGATTCTGGAGGGTTCTGCCAGCAGGTCCACGCCCGAATCTGCCGGGCTAGTGTTCTCGAGTGTCAGTCCTGTCTCTAGTACCGAAAGCGTGAGTTTGAAAACCCACTCCTGGGCTAAGAAACAACGTGCTGACAGTTTGTACCTTCATTTTAATTCGATAGTCTCTCCTTAGAGCATTCAGGACGTCAACTTCAACAGTAGGAAACGTGCAAGACTGGAACAGTGAGCCTTCGTCAAGTGGGAGCTCAGGTTCTGCGGGAAGTTTGGGAGACTCTCCATCTGCAAAGAGGGCCTGGCCGGCAAGCAACAGGCTTACTCCGATTACAAACCGCATCCTGCCGGCGGCGGTGCCCAGTCCCAAGCCGTGTCTAACGTTCACGGCTCGTAACGCCGGCAATACCTATAGCCACAAGGCGGCCGTCACACATGGGCAACTTTAAAAGATAAGTTCTTGCAATGCCTGCAACGCGCCAAGGATACTTGCGCAATGTGCTACATGGTACAGCGCAATTTCCACCACATGTCGTCGCACTGCACGCTCAAGGACTGCAACATGTCCGCCCAGAGGACCTTCCGTGAGAAAGGACGCAACGACTGGCCGCGAGGACAAGCTTGCTGGGGCTGCAGCCTTCCGGTTCTGTCTGCAACGAGCGCTTGGGAGGAGGCAACTGCGAACGTGGCGCCTACAGGGACATGATCCGAGGGTTTTACTGCTCCTGACTCTACACGCAGGTGTCCGCGCTGAGGCCGTCAAAAAGGCACAGACTTTCGACTGCGACTACACACTACCCAATCCTCGCGCGCCGGGCATCATGGGGGACACGTGGACGTCGGGTTATCTGCTGCGGGGCACAACAAAAGTTTATCAGGCTTTCCCTGCGTTATGGCTGTTTTTTTGATGCTCGCAGACACGTTTGAGCGGTCCTCCTCGCCCGATTCCTGAATGTACTTATCACACAGCAGTTCGACATATTGAGCTCTGTAACCTAGTCGTACTTGTCGTTTCTTTCAAAGATGCGAATTGACGCGCGGCTTCACGAACACGTTCATCAGTGCGGAACTTGACGCGTTCTGACTCCTGACGCGTTTTGACGCGTTCAGACTCAGATAGACCGCATTTGTAAGGTAACGCGTTTTTATTGTGTGTACGCAGATGTAGGAGTTCCAGACGGGACCCGACACAAGGCTCATATCCTTCCTTCGGGTTTTACGCGTGTTTACACGCTTCAACGCGGTGAAATGTTGGCGCGTCGGGATTTAACGCGTCGAAGGTGTAAGGAAGCGGACGCGTTTGGACGCGAATTTGACGCGTTTGGACGCGTATTAGCGTGTCTGACTGCGCTCAGAGTGGCTGCGGTGACATATGATATGTTAGAAGGCGGGAGGAACAAGCATAGATTTTTACAAATAACGAAGTTTGAAGAACAGCCTATGAGTTCCTCGTACCAGACACCGGGTACGACCAGTGATGAATGACATAGCCGATCTTTCCGCACCAATGAGGCCACCATGGTGCTGACAACACCTTGGACCCGTAGTGACTCTTGCCTGTCTTGCTAGGTGACATGGGAGCAGTAGGGAAGGCAGAAGAAGCGTGGGAAAATTGTAGCGAGCGGAGTGTGAAATTTTTTTCCATGCGGAGTTTAAATTTTTTTTCCATTTTTTTTTCACCAAGGGAGGAAAATTGCGGGGATGCACTGCAGCAGTGTAAGACATGCTGCATCTTTCAAGGTGATCTAGTACACAGAAGAGGGTGCGCGCGGGCACTACAGCAGTGTAAGACGTGCTACATGAGGTAGAGGTGTGCTAGTATCCAGACGGACACAGGCAGGGTGTCTGAAGGACAAGGCAGCGTGAGAGACAGCGTGAATACAGGCAAAAGGAGCAGGCGCGCGAGGTAAGAGAGGGGACGAGATGCAGAAGGGATGAGTGCGCGAGGTGAGAGGAGAAGAGGGCGAGGGGAGGGAGGAGGAAGGGGAAGGTATGCGAAGGAGAAGAAGGGGAGAGGGAGAAGGGGTCCGAGGTGCGCAAGAGGCAGAGCAGGGATGCGCGGACAGCCAGTCTGGCAGAACAGGAGAGGGATGTGCGCGAGGTGTGCAAGGGTACGTAGTGCGCTTGGCCAAGGCGATCGGAGGAGGAATGGCGCTAAAGGCGTGGATGGCACTGGATGGACAGCGCTAAATCTGTGGATGGACAGCGCTAAATCTGTGGATGGACACCCTATGTTTCTGGATGTACCAAGCCACATTTTAGGGGTATTACAAGATTTGGATGGACACGCTAAGGGGATTAGAACGCGTGGATGGACACTAGAAATAATTAAAGCTCGTTTTTGATTTTGTAGTTTTCATGCGGATGGACACTTTAGCGCCGAGCGTGCATGAAGGCAGCCATCCAGTGTCACGAAGTGTCCATCCAAAACCGCTGTCTGGCCATTAGGTTAGGCTTAGGACAGAGTCTCTCGGAATCCGAAAAAAAAATCGGGGGGTCCGGCTGAACCTTAGTGGGAAACCCCTTGTAACCCTAACCCTAACCCTAACCCTAACCCTAACCCTGGCCTCTTCGGTATTCAACTGCTGGGGGGCACGGTATTGGCTGTGACTCTGGGGTACTTCAACACGTATTGCCTGGGGTTGTGGCGGACCGGCGTGTACGCAACTACAGCGTCCGGCATGGGTACGCGGTTCTGGGCTCTGTTCAACAACATTGTGCCGGGTGATGGCCGTGGACCCCTCGCGCGGGAAGGGGTAGCCTCTTCGCCGCCGCGCGTTATAAATTTCTGGCGGGCTGCCGACCCGGCTGGGGGGACGTCTGTATTTTGGCAAGGGATTGCTGGAGGTTAGCGGGAAGATGGGCTGTGTGTCGGTGTATGTTGTCGTGCTTGGACCTGTGTGAGGCCGTATGGTTGATCGAGGTGTGATGACCGATGTGCTCTCCCTGGACCCCGACACACTCACCGCACCAGATCCCGCCTGGGTTACCACCCTTTCCCGACGGTTGATGGGCGTAGTCAGAAGAGTCTCTCTCACCAAATCCGGCTCGACCGGAGTGGGGGTATGGTCTGTCGGGCGGATTACCAGAGCGGAGGTGGATACTTTGGGGATGGATGGCCGGGATGAGGTCACGTGGAGTGACGCTGGTGCCTTTTGTGCACCGTTGGGGTTGTGGGAAGTAAACGGCCCTGGCATCAATTGTGTGCCAGTGGTGTACGCCCATTGACTAGCCCCTGATACAGGGGACCAAGTAGTGCACGGGTGGCTCAAGTTTGTCTAAGTGGTGGGATTTCGGCAGCATCATTCTCGGGTGTTTTCACTCGCGGATGTCAAGGAGGGGTGGCTGTCTTGTCTCGGGCATGGATAAATTGTAGTTACAGGATTGCTTCTTCTCTTTGATATCTAAACAGCCGCATAACCTAACCCTAACCCTAAGAGAAAAAAAATTAATTCTGCCCTCTTTCGACCTGTTCAGCTGTGTCTTCTCTCTCTCAGTCTCTTTGGCTGCTGTTACTAGTCTTCCGCTTCTTGTTCAGTCCCGGAACTCGCCAGAACGCGGTCTTTACACCTGTTCAGCACTACAAGATCAGACTGGGAAGTGCCCACTTGTGATCCCCATTGGCCCGTTCAAGCCTGGTCAGCTGTTCCTGGGTCCCCATGACCGTTCGTTTGGAGACCGTAGAACCCCCCTCTACTATATTTCAGCTGTGTTCAAGCTTGTTCGGCCGTGTTCAAGCCTGTCCAAGAATATAAGCAACTAATCAAAGTCAACAACCAGTAGCTTTGTTCAGCCCTGTTCAGCCCTGTTCAGCCTTGTTCAGGGCCTGTTCTGAGCGAGTTCGACCTTGTTCAATCCTTTTTCGGGCCTACCGTGCCCTGTTCAGTGCTGTTCACAAGTCTACCTTGACTACGTCGACAATGGAGATTCCCTCTCTCTCCCGTCCGGAAGGAATTCTGTAGGACACTGATAGCGCGGCCGATCATAGCAAATGAGGACTTGTTGGAATCCTCAGAGGCAGTGCTATAAGAACTCGGATCCTCCCGGGGGGTGTCCACGAAGCGTCCACCGGATGTCCAGCCGATGTCCATCGCCCCTGCTAAGAAAAACAAAATGTTTTAGACGCCAAGTCCCGGTGCGGCCCGGAGAGGGGGCCGATCGGACCGAAAGGGGGCTCATTCGGATCATCATTGGCGTCTCCATGTTCCCTAAACTTGGCCTCGGGCGGTACCACTTGACGTTCATCGAGTTTGAAGGTGATGTCCATTGATGTCCATTGATGTCCATCCGGTCCTAGATCGCGTCCGGAAGAAAATCTGTAGCGTGCCGATAACGCCACTGACTATGGCGAATGAGGGCTTGTTGGAATCCTCAGAGGCAGTGCTGTGAGGACCCTGAATCATCCGAGGGGTGTCCACGAAGCGTCCACCGGATGTCCAGCCGATGTCCAATGTCCCTACTAAGTAAATCAAAAAGTTCTGTGCGCCAAGCACCCGTGCGGCTCGGAGACCCCCCGGACCGGGCCGAAGACGGGTTTTGCGCTATCCCAAAATTGGCAGAGCTTCAATCCTAGCCGCTTACTTTTTTTGGTTCCTATCACTGTCCACGGCAACGACGCAGGCTGCGATTCGCGACGCAGGCTGCGATTCGCGACGCAGGCTGCGATTCGCGACGCAGGCTGCGCCGTGGATATGTATAGGAAGTTGGATTCGGGTGGTCGGAGCCGAGCTGGGAGCCGATCCTGGTTGCTAGCGGGTAAAGCCGATCTGGGAAAAGAGGTTTTTGAGGGTCACGTGGGAGATGACGTCAGTTGGTGATTGTCACGTGACCACGGATTAAGTGACTCTGGGTGTGCCTTGCCTGACCCTGATCCACTGCCGATCAGGAGGAAAAAGAACTGAGAGAGAAAAACTGAGAAAAAAATTAATAAAAAGTATAAAAAAATGACAGTTGTATGGGAATCAAAAAATATATCCTATCCTGACCCTAGCGCTGAACCCTGACCCTACCCGGCTGGTCGTGTATGCTGCTGAACCCCAACTCGAACCCAACCCTGACCCTAGCTCGTCTCCAGCGTGGACACATGTCTCTCAGCAAGAGAGATTTTTGTTTAAAAAAATAAATTATAGTTGAGAAAAAAAATTAATTCTGCCCTCTTTCGACCTGTTCAGCTGTGTCTTCTCTCTCTCAGTCTCTTTGGCTGCTGTTACTAGTCTTCCGCTTCTTGTTCAGTCCCGGAACTCGCCAGAACGCGGTCTTTACACCTGTTCAGCACTACAAGATCAGACTGGGAAGTGCCCACTTGTGATCCCCATTGGCCCGTTCAAGCCTGGTCAGCTGTTCCTGGGTCCCCATGACCGTTCGTTTGGAGACCGTAGAACCCCCCTCTACTATATTTCAGCTGTGTTCAAGCTTGTTCGGCCGTGTTCAAGCCTGTCCAAGAATATAAGCAACTAATCAAAGTCAACAACCAGTAGCTTTGTTCAGCCCTGTTCAGCCCTGTTCAGCCTTGTTCAGGGCCTGTTCTGAGCGAGTTCGACCTTGTTCAATCCTTTTTCGGGCCTACCGTGCCCTGTTCAGTGCTGTTCACAAGTCTACCTTGACTACGTCGACAATGGAGATTCCCTCTCTCTCCCGTCCGGAAGGAATTCTGTAGGACACTGATAGCGCGGCCGATCATAGCAAATGAGGACTTGTTGGAATCCTCAGAGGCAGTGCTATAAGAACTCGGATCCTCCCGGGGGGTGTCCACGAAGCGTCCACCGGATGTCCAGCCGATGTCCATCGCCCCTGCTAAGAAAAACAAAATGTTTTAGACGCCAAGTCCCGGTGCGGCCCGGAGAGGGGGCCGATCGGACCGAAAGGGGGCTCATTCGGATCATCATTGGCGTCTCCATGTTCCCTAAACTTGGCCTCGGGCGGTACCACTTGACGTTCATCGAGTTTGAAGGTGATGTCCATTGATGTCCATTGATGTCCATCCGGTCCTAGATCGCGTCCGGAAGAAAATCTGTAGCGTGCCGATAACGCCACTGACTATGGCGAATGAGGGCTTGTTGGAATCCTCAGAGGCAGTGCTGTGAGGACCCTGAATCATCCGAGGGGTGTCCACGAAGCGTCCACCGGATGTCCAGCCGATGTCCAATGTCCCTACTAAGTAAATCAAAAAGTTCTGTGCGCCAAGCACCCGTGCGGCTCGGAGACCCCCCGGACCGGGCCGAAGACGGGTTTTGCGCTATCCCAAAATTGGCAGAGCTTCAATCCTAGCCGCTTACTTTTTTTGGTTCCTATCACTGTCCACGGCAACGACGCAGGCTGCGATTCGCGACGCAGGCTGCGATTCGCGACGCAGGCTGCGCCGTGGATATGTATAGGAAGTTGGATTCGGGTGGTCGGAGCCGAGCTGGGAGCCGATCCTGGTTGCTAGCGGGTAAAGCCGATCTGGGAAAAGAGGTTTTTGAGGGTCACGTGGGAGATGACGTCAGTTGGTGATTGTCACGTGACCACGGATTAAGTGACTCTGGGTGTGCCTTGCCTGACCCTGATCCACTGCCGATCAGGAGGAAAAAGAACTGAGAGAGAAAAACTGAGAAAAAAATTAATAAAAAGTATAAAAAAATGACAGTTGTATGGGAATCAAAAAATATATCCTATCCTGACCCTAGCGCTGAACCCTGACCCTACCCGGCTGGTCGTGTATGCTGCTGAACCCCAACTCGAACCCAACCCTGACCCTAGCTCGTCTCCAGCGTGGACACATGTCTCTCAGCAAGAGAGATTTTTGTTTAAAAAAATAAATTATAGTTGAGAAAAAAAATTAATTCTGCCCTCTTTCGACCTGTTCAGCTGTGTCTTCTCTCTCTCAGTCTCTTTGGCTGCTGTTACTAGTCTTCCGCTTCTTGTTCAGTCCCGGAACTCGCCAGAACGCGGTCTTTACACCTGTTCAGCACTACAAGATCAGACTGGGAAGTGCCCACTTGTGATCCCCATTGGCCCGTTCAAGCCTGGTCAGCTGTTCCTGGGTCCCCATGACCGTTCGTTTGGAGACCGTAGAACCCCCCTCTACTATATTTCAGCTGTGTTCAAGCTTGTTCGGCCGTGTTCAAGCCTGTCCAAGAATATAAGCAACTAATCAAAGTCAACAACCAGTAGCTTTGTTCAGCCCTGTTCAGCCCTGTTCAGCCTTGTTCAGGGCCTGTTCTGAGCGAGTTCGACCTTGTTCAATCCTTTTTCGGGCCTACCGTGCCCTGTTCAGTGCTGTTCACAAGTCTACCTTGACTACGTCGACAATGGAGATTCCCTCTCTCTCCCGTCCGGAAGGAATTCTGTAGGACACTGATAGCGCGGCCGATCATAGCAAATGAGGACTTGTTGGAATCCTCAGAGGCAGTGCTATAAGAACTCGGATCCTCCCGGGGGGTGTCCACGAAGCGTCCACCGGATGTCCAGCCGATGTCCATCGCCCCTGCTAAGAAAAACAAAATGTTTTAGACGCCAAGTCCCGGTGCGGCCCGGAGAGGGGGCCGATCGGACCGAAAGGGGGCTCATTCGGATCATCATTGGCGTCTCCATGTTCCCTAAACTTGGCCTCGGGCGGTACCACTTGACGTTCATCGAGTTTGAAGGTGATGTCCATTGATGTCCATTGATGTCCATCCGGTCCTAGATCGCGTCCGGAAGAAAATCTGTAGCGTGCCGATAACGCCACTGACTATGGCGAATGAGGGCTTGTTGGAATCCTCAGAGGCAGTGCTGTGAGGACCCTGAATCATCCGAGGGGTGTCCACGAAGCGTCCACCGGATGTCCAGCCGATGTCCAATGTCCCTACTAAGTAAATCAAAAAGTTCTGTGCGCCAAGCACCCGTGCGGCTCGGAGACCCCCCGGACCGGGCCGAAGACGGGTTTTGCGCTATCCCAAAATTGGCAGAGCTTCAATCCTAGCCGCTTACTTTTTTTGGTTCCTATCACTGTCCACGGCAACGACGCAGGCTGCGATTCGCGACGCAGGCTGCGATTCGCGACGCAGGCTGCGCCGTGGATATGTATAGGAAGTTGGATTCGGGTGGTCGGAGCCGAGCTGGGAGCCGATCCTGGTTGCTAGCGGGTAAAGCCGATCTGGGAAAAGAGGTTTTTGAGGGTCACGTGGGAGATGACGTCAGTTGGTGATTGTCACGTGACCACGGATTAAGTGACTCTGGGTGTGCCTTGCCTGACCCTGATCCACTGCCGATCAGGAGGAAAAAGAACTGAGAGAGAAAAACTGAGAAAAAAATTAATAAAAAGTATAAAAAAATGACAGTTGTATGGGAATCAAAAAATATATCCTATCCTGACCCTAGCGCTGAACCCTGACCCTACCCGGCTGGTCGTGTATGCTGCTGAACCCCAACTCGAACCCAACCCTGACCCTAGCTCGTCTCCAGCGTGGACACATGTCTCTCAGCAAGAGAGATTTTTGTTTAAAAAAATAAATTATAGTTGAGAAAAAAAATTAATTCTGCCCTCTTTCGACCTGTTCAGCTGTGTCTTCTCTCTCTCAGTCTCTTTGGCTGCTGTTACTAGTCTTCCGCTTCTTGTTCAGTCCCGGAACTCGCCAGAACGCGGTCTTTACACCTGTTCAGCACTACAAGATCAGACTGGGAAGTGCCCACTTGTGATCCCCATTGGCCCGTTCAAGCCTGGTCAGCTGTTCCTGGGTCCCCATGACCGTTCGTTTGGAGACCGTAGAACCCCCCTCTACTATATTTCAGCTGTGTTCAAGCTTGTTCGGCCGTGTTCAAGCCTGTCCAAGAATATAAGCAACTAATCAAAGTCAACAACCAGTAGCTTTGTTCAGCCCTGTTCAGCCCTGTTCAGCCTTGTTCAGGGCCTGTTCTGAGCGAGTTCGACCTTGTTCAATCCTTTTTCGGGCCTACCGTGCCCTGTTCAGTGCTGTTCACAAGTCTACCTTGACTACGTCGACAATGGAGATTCCCTCTCTCTCCCGTCCGGAAGGAATTCTGTAGGACACTGATAGCGCGGCCGATCATAGCAAATGAGGACTTGTTGGAATCCTCAGAGGCAGTGCTATAAGAACTCGGATCCTCCCGGGGGGTGTCCACGAAGCGTCCACCGGATGTCCAGCCGATGTCCATCGCCCCTGCTAAGAAAAACAAAATGTTTTAGACGCCAAGTCCCGGTGCGGCCCGGAGAGGGGGCCGATCGGACCGAAAGGGGGCTCATTCGGATCATCATTGGCGTCTCCATGTTCCCTAAACTTGGCCTCGGGCGGTACCACTTGACGTTCATCGAGTTTGAAGGTGATGTCCATTGATGTCCATTGATGTCCATCCGGTCCTAGATCGCGTCCGGAAGAAAATCTGTAGCGTGCCGATAACGCCACTGACTATGGCGAATGAGGGCTTGTTGGAATCCTCAGAGGCAGTGCTGTGAGGACCCTGAATCATCCGAGGGGTGTCCACGAAGCGTCCACCGGATGTCCAGCCGATGTCCAATGTCCCTACTAAGTAAATCAAAAAGTTCTGTGCGCCAAGCACCCGTGCGGCTCGGAGACCCCCCGGACCGGGCCGAAGACGGGTTTTGCGCTATCCCAAAATTGGCAGAGCTTCAATCCTAGCCGCTTACTTTTTTTGGTTCCTATCACTGTCCACGGCAACGACGCAGGCTGCGATTCGCGACGCAGGCTGCGATTCGCGACGCAGGCTGCGCCGTGGATATGTATAGGAAGTTGGATTCGGGTGGTCGGAGCCGAGCTGGGAGCCGATCCTGGTTGCTAGCGGGTAAAGCCGATCTGGGAAAAGAGGTTTTTGAGGGTCACGTGGGAGATGACGTCAGTTGGTGATTGTCACGTGACCACGGATTAAGTGACTCTGGGTGTGCCTTGCCTGACCCTGATCCACTGCCGATCAGGAGGAAAAAGAACTGAGAGAGAAAAACTGAGAAAAAAATTAATAAAAAGTATAAAAAAATGACAGTTGTATGGGAATCAAAAAATATATCCTATCCTGACCCTAGCGCTGAACCCTGACCCTACCCGGCTGGTCGTGTATGCTGCTGAACCCCAACTCGAACCCAACCCTGACCCTAGCTCGTCTCCAGCGTGGACACATGTCTCTCAGCAAGAGAGATTTTTGTTTAAAAAAATAAATTATAGTTGAGAAAAAAAATTAATTCTGCCCTCTTTCGACCTGTTCAGCTGTGTCTTCTCTCTCTCAGTCTCTTTGGCTGCTGTTACTAGTCTTCCGCTTCTTGTTCAGTCCCGGAACTCGCCAGAACGCGGTCTTTACACCTGTTCAGCACTACAAGATCAGACTGGGAAGTGCCCACTTGTGATCCCCATTGGCCCGTTCAAGCCTGGTCAGCTGTTCCTGGGTCCCCATGACCGTTCGTTTGGAGACCGTAGAACCCCCCTCTACTATATTTCAGCTGTGTTCAAGCTTGTTCGGCCGTGTTCAAGCCTGTCCAAGAATATAAGCAACTAATCAAAGTCAACAACCAGTAGCTTTGTTCAGCCCTGTTCAGCCCTGTTCAGCCTTGTTCAGGGCCTGTTCTGAGCGAGTTCGACCTTGTTCAATCCTTTTTCGGGCCTACCGTGCCCTGTTCAGTGCTGTTCACAAGTCTACCTTGACTACGTCGACAATGGAGATTCCCTCTCTCTCCCGTCCGGAAGGAATTCTGTAGGACACTGATAGCGCGGCCGATCATAGCAAATGAGGACTTGTTGGAATCCTCAGAGGCAGTGCTATAAGAACTCGGATCCTCCCGGGGGGTGTCCACGAAGCGTCCACCGGATGTCCAGCCGATGTCCATCGCCCCTGCTAAGAAAAACAAAATGTTTTAGACGCCAAGTCCCGGTGCGGCCCGGAGAGGGGGCCGATCGGACCGAAAGGGGGCTCATTCGGATCATCATTGGCGTCTCCATGTTCCCTAAACTTGGCCTCGGGCGGTACCACTTGACGTTCATCGAGTTTGAAGGTGATGTCCATTGATGTCCATTGATGTCCATCCGGTCCTAGATCGCGTCCGGAAGAAAATCTGTAGCGTGCCGATAACGCCACTGACTATGGCGAATGAGGGCTTGTTGGAATCCTCAGAGGCAGTGCTGTGAGGACCCTGAATCATCCGAGGGGTGTCCACGAAGCGTCCACCGGATGTCCAGCCGATGTCCAATGTCCCTACTAAGTAAATCAAAAAGTTCTGTGCGCCAAGCACCCGTGCGGCTCGGAGACCCCCCGGACCGGGCCGAAGACGGGTTTTGCGCTATCCCAAAATTGGCAGAGCTTCAATCCTAGCCGCTTACTTTTTTTGGTTCCTATCACTGTCCACGGCAACGACGCAGGCTGCGATTCGCGACGCAGGCTGCGATTCGCGACGCAGGCTGCGCCGTGGATATGTATAGGAAGTTGGATTCGGGTGGTCGGAGCCGAGCTGGGAGCCGATCCTGGTTGCTAGCGGGTAAAGCCGATCTGGGAAAAGAGGTTTTTGAGGGTCACGTGGGAGATGACGTCAGTTGGTGATTGTCACGTGACCACGGATTAAGTGACTCTGGGTGTGCCTTGCCTGACCCTGATCCACTGCCGATCAGGAGGAAAAAGAACTGAGAGAGAAAAACTGAGAAAAAAATTAATAAAAAGTATAAAAAAATGACAGTTGTATGGGAATCAAAAAATATATCCTATCCTGACCCTAGCGCTGAACCCTGACCCTACCCGGCTGGTCGTGTATGCTGCTGAACCCCAACTCGAACCCAACCCTGACCCTAGCTCGTCTCCAGCGTGGACACATGTCTCTCAGCAAGAGAGATTTTTGTTTAAAAAAATAAATTATAGTTGAGAAAAAAAATTAATTCTGCCCTCTTTCGACCTGTTCAGCTGTGTCTTCTCTCTCTCAGTCTCTTTGGCTGCTGTTACTAGTCTTCCGCTTCTTGTTCAGTCCCGGAACTCGCCAGAACGCGGTCTTTACACCTGTTCAGCACTACAAGATCAGACTGGGAAGTGCCCACTTGTGATCCCCATTGGCCCGTTCAAGCCTGGTCAGCTGTTCCTGGGTCCCCATGACCGTTCGTTTGGAGACCGTAGAACCCCCCTCTACTATATTTCAGCTGTGTTCAAGCTTGTTCGGCCGTGTTCAAGCCTGTCCAAGAATATAAGCAACTAATCAAAGTCAACAACCAGTAGCTTTGTTCAGCCCTGTTCAGCCCTGTTCAGCCTTGTTCAGGGCCTGTTCTGAGCGAGTTCGACCTTGTTCAATCCTTTTTCGGGCCTACCGTGCCCTGTTCAGTGCTGTTCACAAGTCTACCTTGACTACGTCGACAATGGAGATTCCCTCTCTCTCCCGTCCGGAAGGAATTCTGTAGGACACTGATAGCGCGGCCGATCATAGCAAATGAGGACTTGTTGGAATCCTCAGAGGCAGTGCTATAAGAACTCGGATCCTCCCGGGGGGTGTCCACGAAGCGTCCACCGGATGTCCAGCCGATGTCCATCGCCCCTGCTAAGAAAAACAAAATGTTTTAGACGCCAAGTCCCGGTGCGGCCCGGAGAGGGGGCCGATCGGACCGAAAGGGGGCTCATTCGGATCATCATTGGCGTCTCCATGTTCCCTAAACTTGGCCTCGGGCGGTACCACTTGACGTTCATCGAGTTTGAAGGTGATGTCCATTGATGTCCATTGATGTCCATCCGGTCCTAGATCGCGTCCGGAAGAAAATCTGTAGCGTGCCGATAACGCCACTGACTATGGCGAATGAGGGCTTGTTGGAATCCTCAGAGGCAGTGCTGTGAGGACCCTGAATCATCCGAGGGGTGTCCACGAAGCGTCCACCGGATGTCCAGCCGATGTCCAATGTCCCTACTAAGTAAATCAAAAAGTTCTGTGCGCCAAGCACCCGTGCGGCTCGGAGACCCCCCGGACCGGGCCGAAGACGGGTTTTGCGCTATCCCAAAATTGGCAGAGCTTCAATCCTAGCCGCTTACTTTTTTTGGTTCCTATCACTGTCCACGGCAACGACGCAGGCTGCGATTCGCGACGCAGGCTGCGCCGTGGATATGTATAGGAAGTTGGATTCGGGTGGTCGGAGCCGAGCTGGGAGCCGATCCTGGTTGCTAGCGGGTAAAGCCGATCTGGGAAAAGAGGTTTTTGAGGGTCACGTGGGAGATGACGTCAGTTGGTGATTGTCACGTGACCACGGATTAAGTGACTCTGGGTGTGCCTTGCCTGACCCTGATCCACTGCCGATCAGGAGGAAAAAGAACTGAGAGAGAAAAACTGAGAAAAAAATTAATAAAAAGTATAAAAAAATGACAGTTGTATGGGAATCAAAAAATATATCCTATCCTGACCCTAGCGCTGAACCCTGACCCTACCCGGCTGGTCGTGTATGCTGCTGAACCCCAACTCGAACCCAACCCTGACCCTAGCTCGTCTCCAGCGTGGACACATGTCTCTCAGCAAGAGAGATTTTTGTTTAAAAAAATAAATTATAGTTGAGAAAAAAAATTAATTCTGCCCTCTTTCGACCTGTTCAGCTGTGTCTTCTCTCTCTCAGTCTCTTTGGCTGCTGTTACTAGTCTTCCGCTTCTTGTTCAGTCCCGGAACTCGCCAGAACGCGGTCTTTACACCTGTTCAGCACTACAAGATCAGACTGGGAAGTGCCCACTTGTGATCCCCATTGGCCCGTTCAAGCCTGGTCAGCTGTTCCTGGGTCCCCATGACCGTTCGTTTGGAGACCGTAGAACCCCCCTCTACTATATTTCAGCTGTGTTCAAGCTTGTTCGGCCGTGTTCAAGCCTGTCCAAGAATATAAGCAACTAATCAAAGTCAACAACCAGTAGCTTTGTTCAGCCCTGTTCAGCCCTGTTCAGCCTTGTTCAGGGCCTGTTCTGAGCGAGTTCGACCTTGTTCAATCCTTTTTCGGGCCTACCGTGCCCTGTTCAGTGCTGTTCACAAGTCTACCTTGACTACGTCGACAATGGAGATTCCCTCTCTCTCCCGTCCGGAAGGAATTCTGTAGGACACTGATAGCGCGGCCGATCATAGCAAATGAGGACTTGTTGGAATCCTCAGAGGCAGTGCTATAAGAACTCGGATCCTCCCGGGGGGTGTCCACGAAGCGTCCACCGGATGTCCAGCCGATGTCCATCGCCCCTGCTAAGAAAAACAAAATGTTTTAGACGCCAAGTCCCGGTGCGGCCCGGAGAGGGGGCCGATCGGACCGAAAGGGGGCTCATTCGGATCATCATTGGCGTCTCCATGTTCCCTAAACTTGGCCTCGGGCGGTACCACTTGACGTTCATCGAGTTTGAAGGTGATGTCCATTGATGTCCATTGATGTCCATCCGGTCCTAGATCGCGTCCGGAAGAAAATCTGTAGCGTGCCGATAACGCCACTGACTATGGCGAATGAGGGCTTGTTGGAATCCTCAGAGGCAGTGCTGTGAGGACCCTGAATCATCCGAGGGGTGTCCACGAAGCGTCCACCGGATGTCCAGCCGATGTCCAATGTCCCTACTAAGTAAATCAAAAAGTTCTGTGCGCCAAGCACCCGTGCGGCTCGGAGACCCCCCGGACCGGGCCGAAGACGGGTTTTGCGCTATCCCAAAATTGGCAGAGCTTCAATCCTAGCCGCTTACTTTTTTTGGTTCCTATCACTGTCCACGGCAACGACGCAGGCTGCGATTCGCGACGCAGGCTGCGATTCGCGACGCAGGCTGCGCCGTGGATATGTATAGGAAGTTGGATTCGGGTGGTCGGAGCCGAGCTGGGAGCCGATCCTGGTTGCTAGCGGGTAAAGCCGATCTGGGAAAAGAGGTTTTTGAGGGTCACGTGGGAGATGACGTCAGTTGGTGATTGTCACGTGACCACGGATTAAGTGACTCTGGGTGTGCCTTGCCTGACCCTGATCCACTGCCGATCAGGAGGAAAAAGAACTGAGAGAGAAAAACTGAGAAAAAAATTAATAAAAAGTATAAAAAAATGACAGTTGTATGGGAATCAAAAAATATATCCTATCCTGACCCTAGCGCTGAACCCTGACCCTACCCGGCTGGTCGTGTATGCTGCTGAACCCCAACTCGAACCCAACCCTGACCCTAGCTCGTCTCCAGCGTGGACACATGTCTCTCAGCAAGAGAGATTTTTGTTTAAAAAAATAAATTATAGTTGAGAAAAAAAATTAATTCTGCCCTCTTTCGACCTGTTCAGCTGTGTCTTCTCTCTCTCAGTCTCTTTGGCTGCTGTTACTAGTCTTCCGCTTCTTGTTCAGTCCCGGAACTCGCCAGAACGCGGTCTTTACACCTGTTCAGCACTACAAGATCAGACTGGGAAGTGCCCACTTGTGATCCCCATTGGCCCGTTCAAGCCTGGTCAGCTGTTCCTGGGTCCCCATGACCGTTCGTTTGGAGACCGTAGAACCCCCCTCTACTATATTTCAGCTGTGTTCAAGCTTGTTCGGCCGTGTTCAAGCCTGTCCAAGAATATAAGCAACTAATCAAAGTCAACAACCAGTAGCTTTGTTCAGCCCTGTTCAGCCCTGTTCAGCCTTGTTCAGGGCCTGTTCTGAGCGAGTTCGACCTTGTTCAATCCTTTTTCGGGCCTACCGTGCCCTGTTCAGTGCTGTTCACAAGTCTACCTTGACTACGTCGACAATGGAGATTCCCTCTCTCTCCCGTCCGGAAGGAATTCTGTAGGACACTGATAGCGCGGCCGATCATAGCAAATGAGGACTTGTTGGAATCCTCAGAGGCAGTGCTATAAGAACTCGGATCCTCCCGGGGGGTGTCCACGAAGCGTCCACCGGATGTCCAGCCGATGTCCATCGCCCCTGCTAAGAAAAACAAAATGTTTTAGACGCCAAGTCCCGGTGCGGCCCGGAGAGGGGGCCGATCGGACCGAAAGGGGGCTCATTCGGATCATCATTGGCGTCTCCATGTTCCCTAAACTTGGCCTCGGGCGGTACCACTTGACGTTCATCGAGTTTGAAGGTGATGTCCATTGATGTCCATTGATGTCCATCCGGTCCTAGATCGCGTCCGGAAGAAAATCTGTAGCGTGCCGATAACGCCACTGACTATGGCGAATGAGGGCTTGTTGGAATCCTCAGAGGCAGTGCTGTGAGGACCCTGAATCATCCGAGGGGTGTCCACGAAGCGTCCACCGGATGTCCAGCCGATGTCCAATGTCCCTACTAAGTAAATCAAAAAGTTCTGTGCGCCAAGCACCCGTGCGGCTCGGAGACCCCCGGACCGGGCCGAAGACGGGTTTTGCGCTATCCCAAAATTGGCAGAGCTTCAATCCTAGCCGCTTACTTTTTTTGGTTCCTATCACTGTCCACGGCAACGACGCAGGCTGCGATTCGCGACGCAGGCTGCGCCGTGGATATGTATAGGGCAAGACGAGTGAGGACCGCAGCTACAAGCACACGTGCAGATTTGCACCCATCCCACCGAGCACCGTGGCTCCGGAGTCCAAGCAGAAAAAGATCAGCTGGCGAACGTTCCTGAACGACATGCTGCCGGCCGTCGCGAGCGGCCCGGTGTGGGCCCGTCATCACCACGTTCACCGTGTGCCCAACCTTGCCGCCGAGTTGTCAACGCCCGCGCCCAGCTTCGAGTCTTCGGTAAGGAGCGAGACGAGGAACGCCGTCTCCAGCACGCTATCGGTGAGTCTTCTCGTAGGCCGAAACCCATTCCGCAATTGGACACGATTTCCGTGTGCTTTTGGGGGCTCGAAAATGTCGAGATGGAGGGGGCTCCATCTCGACATTTTTTCTTCTCCTGTCGGACACGAAATCGGTGTCGTTCTCACAAATACAAACTAACCACCTCTTCCTGTCGAATCACCGCAGGTAAAATCCCTGCTCTCACGCCCACCACGCCACGTACTCCGTTCGGTCCCCTGGGGAACGCGATCGCCTTCGGAACCGGCTCTTCCACTGCCACCACCCTCGCTCCTTCGCCGTTTTCCCCCGCCGAGAAAAGGTCGCGCTTGGGCCACTTCGAGTCGGGTAGCCCAATGACCTCCAAGCGCGCCAAGCTCGACGGCAACCCCGAAGGCATTGTGCCGTCGTCGCAGACCCACGCCGACGCAGCTCGCCAGCTCAACTGGGGTCTCTCCACCACCGGCCGCGAGGACAGTGACGACGAAGACGAGGAAGACCTTCGCCCGGTTCGTAACGCCACGCCCATCTCGGAGCCGTCGTCGACTCCCTCGAGCCCGGTTCCATCTTCTCCCGAGGTCATTCCCGTGAAAGAAGGGGAAGGGGAAGAAGAAGCCCAGCAGGAGGACCGTGCGGAGGAGGCCACTGTGGACCCTTGGGTCGCCCATGCACGGGCCATCCAGGCACTCTACACGGGCGTGGAGCCCAACACGGAGGACGACCAGACCCTCGTCGTCGCGTGGTGGTCGGGCATGGACAGCGCTTCCCCCGCTGATTTCCGCACCGCCCATCTGCACTCGCTCGGCTTTGACGTCAGCCGGATCTATACCTGGATCGCTGCGGCCCTCAGGCTGCCAAGGCCGTCTGCGTCCTGCTCAAGCCGGGAGCCTTGGCCGTTTATCAGACCCGGCTCCACCTGCTCGGGATGAGTGCCAACCTGGCCGGCAGCCAGATGGCGCTCTCGATTGTCCCCCCGACCGAGACCCTGGCCGCCGTTCAAGCGTCGATCGACCCGGACGAAGATTCGATTGAGATCGCACGGATCAACTTCCTCAAATCGATCCATGACGTTATCCTGCGCTGGGCCGAGAAACACCCGGAGGTAACTGCAGCGTTGCAGGTCCGTCACCGGCAGCTGAGGGACCACTGGAACCTGATCGAGGAGGCTTCCTGAAAAAAGGTACTTCCCCACTTCCCTTCCCTTCGGAGAGGATCCCTACCACCTACGGGGTTCCTGCCCTCTCCGCCGTCCTACATCCTCCGCAGACTCGTACTCGTTTATGGAACCCCACCCAAAGGATTCTAGCTGCCCCTCTTCTCTTTCTGCTCCCCACCTCTGTACCGGTCCGCCCCTCCCCGAGTATCTATCATTACGCTATCGGCCCCTTTGGAATCTCAGCCTATTGCTGGCCACCCACCGCTGGATCCCCGGTTCGGAAGCGAGTCAGCTGGCTATGCAGACGATGAAAATTAAGGTTTCCAGTGGCTGAGAATAAAGTTTATGGTGGCGTATGCGGTGGTGCTTGGGAAGAAAGCTTACTGCCGGTGCGGGGCAGAAGCGCGTCCGTGCGCGGGGGAGGACGAAGGTATATAACAAGCCCCTCTCCGGCTCCAAGGATATCCCCCCTTCTCATTTTTCATCTCGGTTTCGTCCCCTCTCACAAATCCTCCATCTCGACATTCGCCGGCGTTTGGGCAGCCGCCTCTCCCATCACCAATCGCCGGCCATGCTACCCTGGACGCCGAGGCGACCGCACCCGGCTGGGTTCTGTGTGGCACCCATGCTCTGCTTGGACGACGAGGAAATTGTCGAGATGGAGGGTGCTCCATCTCGAACTTTTCAACCACCTCAAAGTGACACCAATTCCGTGGGGGACGCAGGACAAAGTATCGAGATGGAGGGTGCTCCATCTCGACATTTTCAACCACCTCAAAGCGACACCAATTCCGTGGGGGACGCAGACAAAGTATCGAGATGGAGGGTGCTCCATCTCGACGATGGAGGGTGCTCCATCTCGACATTTTCAACCCCCTCAAAGTGACACGGAATCAGTGGTCGACAGGGACAATCCAACACCTTCCAAATTCGAATCCTCTACTCGAACGCGACCGGTCTCTCCCATGAGAAAGCCAAGCAGCTCTGGGCCATGGCCGACGAGAACACCCTCGTGTTTGCCGCCGAGACCTGGCACATGTCCGACGGTCTCAGTGCCGTCCCAGACGCACTCCACGCCAGCACGCCCGAGGCCCGCAAGCGGGGTGTCGTCGTCATGGGTCGTCGCCACGGTGGTTTGGCCTGCTGGGCAGGGGCCCGGATCCGCGGCCTGATCACCCACACCCAGCCGTGGCAGTATGGGATCGCGGTCCACCTGGCCGGGAAGATCATCCATGCCGTCTACCTACCTCCCTCGCTCGACAAGGGCCACACCGAGGCCCACTCGTTCAAGTACTATCTCCGGCCCCAGGACCGCTCCATGCCGGACGTGATCATCGGTGACATCAACGTCAACTTTGGCGCCCGCTTCGGTGACACTCGCTCAGGACCGCCCGCCCGGCTCCGGGCCATCGAGGCCATCATGGCGGAGCAGGCCCTCACCCATCATCAGGTCAACCCACACAGCCAACGGAAGATCACCCTCGACCATCTCTTCACCAGGCCGGGCATCGAAGCACCCTCCTTTGTCGCACACAAGGCCCCTTCAGCACCAACCACCCCGTGCTCGACGCCACGCTGCGGTGGTCGTCTCCCACTGGCTCCCCCTCCAGCCCAGGGAGAAAGCCAGCGCTCTTCCCCACTCGATGACACCCTTCACAACTCCGAGCGTATACAGGTGAGCCCCTATGTTTTTCTCACCAAAAAATATCGAGATGGAGGGTGCTCCATCTCGACATTTTCAAGACCGGTTTCTGACACGAATTCCCTGTGCTTTTCTCCAGCTCAAGCATCTCGAGAATCCACGCCGGCGAAGAGCGTTGGACTGGCATTGGAAGAACGCCTACCCCAAGGTGAGGACCGCCCTCCAGAAGGCCGAGGCTGGCCTCTTCCGCCACGGCCCGGTGAACGCCCAGGCGATCGTCAACCGGGCCGATCGGTTGCTCACCAACACGGTATGGAACGTAGCCAAGCGGGCCTTCGGAACCTACCAGGTCACCGAGCCAAGGCCAAGCCGGACTACCTCCCAGGGCATCGCCGCCCACACCACGCCCGAGGCCGCGATCCGGCAGTACCGCCGAGCCCAGCGGGGACACCAACCCACTCTGGTCTCCCGCACTGACGGCGTGGGCGTGGCCGAGGATGTGGCCGAGTTCTATCGAGGGGTCTATGGTGTCGGCCACACCTTCTCCAGGAACCGCCGCTTCCCCCGCCAGAGCCACGGCCCGAGGAAGACGCCGCACTGGCCGGGTGTTTTGACTTGGCGGCCGTCGACAAGGCGATCCAGTCCTACCCGGTCTCTCGCTCGGCGGGGCCGGATGGGATCCACCACCTGCTCATCCGTGCTCTCCGACCCGTCGGTCTCAGCCACTTGCTGGCCAGCCTCTTTCGGCTGACGCTCCTCACCGGATGCACTCCGTCCCGGTGGAACACGAGCGTGGTGCACCCATCCCAAGGGGCTGCTGCTACGCCCACGCCGAGGAGGAGCAGGAGGATGTCCGGGTCAACACGTTCCGGACCATCGACAAGATGCGGCCCATCTCTCTCACCGTTCTCTTCCGACGGCTGTACGAGAAGTGTCTGTTGGCCAGCCTGACTGCCGCCGAGACCACGTTCCATCCGGGTCAGGCTGGCTTTCGGACCGGGTTCAGCACGGTCTCTCACGCGTTGGTGGCGCACTCCGACGCCGCGACGGGAGCACGGTTCCAGCTCTTCATCGATCTCTGCCAAGCCTATGACCGGGTGCCGATCGATCGCCTGCTGAGGAAATACGGGACCGCGGCATGGGCGGCCTCAAGCTGGCCCTCTTCATCGCCCTATGCTCGAACACGTCCTCGTATGTGAACGTGAATGGCGTGCTCTCCACCCACCCGTTCGTGCGGCTCCGCGGTCTCTTCAGGGCTCTCTCCTCGCGCCGTTCCTCTTCAACGTCTTTGTGGATGACGTATTCCCCTGGGTCCTCGCTCACACCGACAGAGGGGTGCCCTCTTCCACCGGGCCGGCCTCGTCTCAAGTACTTCTGTACGCCGATGACATCAAGCTCCAGGCCGAGGGACGAGAGGAGCTCCGTCGGATGCTGGCTGCACTGGAACACTGGTGCCGCGCCAATGGCATGGAGATCAACGTTGCCAAGTCAGCCGAGCTTATTCCCTATGGGCCCCGGCCGGCGGGCGAGGATCGGCCTTTGGAATGTGCGGGGAAGCCGTTGCCCCTATGCTGGGAGTACAACTACCTCGGCTTTCCCCACCACGCCCATGGCATCGCCTTTGATCTCCGGGCCGAGGCCAACTTCACAGGGCCGATGGCATGGTCCGCTACCTGGCAGCCGTGGGGCAGTCTTGGACACCGGCGATCCGGCTGGCTCTCTACAAGACCCTCGTCCGGCCCTTGCTCGACTACGGGGGCGCTCTCCTCTGGCACACCGTTCTCACACCGCTGCCCACCAGTCGCGCGCAAGCGGCGGTAAAATTGTCGAGATGGAGGGGCATCCATCTCGACATTTTTGAGCTCACCACAGACCAATGGAACGCCCAAGACAAACGGTGGGCGAAGACCATGAGGACACATCACTCCCTGGCCACCAACTGGATCGCGTGTCAGCGCAAGGAGTCCGCTTCTCTTCCCGCTCTCTCCTCCCTCCTGGGACTGAACCATCCCAAGGATCGGATGTACAAGCTGGCGGTGCTTCTCCAATCGCACCTACAGAACCTCGACCCGAGCTCAATCGTGGTCGCCCGCTTCCAAGAGCTGACCCACTTCTCACCCGATGACACCACCTGGAGCACGATACTCTTGGCCCGAGCGGGATCCGATGCCGTTCTGCAGGACCTTCCCAGCGCAAGTGAGACTCGGACCGCATTGGCCATGGGTGTTCGATCCAAGGTCGAGGCTCACCACAAGCTGCGGGCGTATTTGCTTCTCCGCCTGAAGGATCCGGCGAATGGGATCCTGCCTCCCTACATCTTCGACAGTGCTCGCCTGCCCCTGCCCGACAGCCGCCCGCTGATGACCGAGCCTCGGCCTGACCGGTGTATTTTCCTCCCGATCCCGAGGTGCGCATGCGGGCGATCGAGTGGCGCATCGACAAGTTTGCGACTATGTGCACCTGCCCGGGATGCGGGGGAAAAGTGCGGCGCACCTGTGTGGATCGCTGCGCGGATGCCTTCTCGGTCCCGGTGACCCAGGCTGAGCGGCGGATGATCGAGGAGGATATCCGAACCCACCCGGAGCTGATTCCCAAGCCGAAGGAGAAGAAGGAGAAGAAAAGAAGGGGAAGAAGAAGAAGAAGGGAAGGGAAAGGGGAGGAAGCGGAAGAGGGACGATGACGAGTACGAAGAGGAGGAGAGCACAGAGGAAGAGGAGGTGGCCGAAGAGGGTGGCCGAAGAAGACGCCGTGCCGAAGCCACCCAACTACGGCCGCGGGGATGCCTACCTGAACCGGGGCCAATACAAGCTTTTCAAGCGGCTTGTGGTTCCCATCGACCGGCATCTGCGGCATGTGGGGAAGAGTAGCGAGCTCGGCGACCGGACCCGCCGGATGTCTCTCGAGTGCAGCAAGCCAAGGCGGTCAAGCAGAAGAGGCACGCTCTGGACCTTGTCGATGAGAGCACGGCGCCGGCCTGGGCTCCAGACGAGTCCGATGGCAAGGTGGACTGGCCCAGAGTGACACAGCGCACCTGGATGGTGACGAGCCCTATCCAAAGGTGCCGGATCCGTATGTGCCGGAGGGGTGCACCTCCACTACCATGGTTCTCCGGGATGTCTGGCTGCCCCACTCTGTCGAGGCGTATGCGGTCATGGGGAGGGACTCCTTCCAGGCCAAGCTTCGTGACTGGGAGAAGGGTCTCTTCCTGGAGCGCTATCTCAAGGTGCCTTCGGCTCAGGCTCGCCGGTACATCTTGGACGAGCTCGATCGCGGGCACGGGGCCAGGGCAAGCGTAACCACAACGTAGCCGGCGGACCAGGATACGATCCAGGGCAGCCTTGGGATCAGGAGCTGGCAGACGGACCCTGGATGCCGTGGCCGATCGTAGAGGAAGAGCCACCGCCTAGGTTGCCCAGCCCGGTGCCTGTGCCAAGAAGAAGGTGCCCCCCGCAAGGACATATCCCTGGAATACTTGACATCGATGACCCACCTCGTCCTCCACCCCCTCCACCACCTCCTGCTCCAGTGCCACTGCCTGGTCATCTATCGACCACGTATGAGGTCGGTGATGTTCGCCTCCGGAGCTCACTCGAGGACTACGCGCAGTTTGAGGAGGCGATGTTTGGTCCTCGGCTGCTGTCCCAGGACCAGCTGAAGTTCACCCAGCTTGGGTTGAAGGTGCCCAACAAGGCCGAGCGCAAGGCGATCATCAAGGAGTTGACTCGGCGGGCGAATGGTCAGGGACATGCCTGGCATCGCCGTGGGATCGTTGTGGATATGACCCAACCAAGCCGT
This sequence comes from Tilletia indica, assembly GCA_001689995.1. Lineage (NCBI taxonomy): Eukaryota > Fungi > Basidiomycota > Exobasidiomycetes > Tilletiales > Tilletiaceae > Tilletia > Tilletia indica. The sequence goes on from MAPW01000244.1 coordinate 24,814, forward strand.
GGGTGGAGGTGGATGCGGAGACGGCGAGCGTTGGAGAAAAAGGCCTTTGAGAGGCACTTTTCGGGTCGGTGAAAAGTCGAGATGGAGGGTGCTCCATCTCGACCTTTTTCGAAAAAAAGTTGCACGGAATCCGTGGCTGGACTCGAAACGGAGAGAAGTGGCTTTTGCCTTCAACTGTGGGGAAGCCTTGGTCATCGGAGCTGGGTCTTCACTTTCAACAGTGGTGGTGGACTGACGACAAGCTTCCGGGGGCCTAGGATTCAACTGTATGGGCTGGTCATCGAGGCTGGGGCCACTCTTCTCCAACAGGGGGTGGTCTGACGACAGGCTTTAGGGTGGATGTCCGTCTCAGTACGGATGATGCCTTTGTCACGGAGCTGGGAGTACTTGTCGCCCAACGGGACAGCACTCTGACGACAGGCTCTTGGTGTTGGTCGTCCTTCTCCTTTGGGGGAAGACGGTTCGCACCCGCGCGGGAAGAGGGAAGCGGGCCGCCGCGCGCTACAAGTTTCTGGCGCGCCTTCGCACCCGACCGCGGGCAGTGTTGATCCCCGGCGAGGGACTGGGACGGGTGGGCAGGAGAGTGGGCGATTGGGAGTGTTTGGGACCTTTCGGGGACTCGAGCGGGGGAGCCATAGGGTAGCTTCGTGCTGCCGATGTGCATGCCCGTTGGGGGCTCTGTTACTGTCTCCCTCCCCGCATCCTACCTGCTTATGCTGGTCACGGTCTCGGTAGTCGGAAGGAGCTGTCTGCGCCAAAACCGGCTCGATACCGGGAGTGGAGGTATGGTCTGTTCGGGCGGATACCAAAGCAGAGAGTGGTGCGCTTTGCTGTGGAATTTGGGAGGTCGGGAGGAGGTACAGGGCTGTCTGTGGGCAGTCGTTCTGTACGTGGGTGCCTTGTCGTTTGGCAGGGTATCTGTGGGGTTACGGGATGAAACGGCCCTTCCATCAGTAGTGTGGTTGGGTGTACGCCCGTGGACTAGCCCCTGATGTGGGCTCTCGAGTCGCTTCTTGTGGCTGCAGACGGATGCATATGGACGGCAGTGGTTCTCTCTCGGACGGCTCAATTCTGCAGGAAAGGGTTCAATACCTGTAGGGTGTTTTGGGTGGTCGTCTGTGACTTGCATTTCGGATGTAGCATAGCGGTTCTTCCTTGACATCTAATCAACCGCGCATCCTAACCCCTAACCCTCCGGAGGGCCTTGAACAATCTGAAAATAGGTACTGCCCAGGTACCATCCCTCAACTATGTCAACCATATGCACTTCTCAACTCACGACGTCCCAGCCAGAATCCTAAGCAGCCGATCTTGACCAAGGTACCGTGCCAGTACCACGGGTCTGATAGCGTGAACAGAGTCTGCAGAGGGTCATGAATAATCTGAGAGCAGGTACTGCTCAAGTACCATCCTTTATCGATGTCAACCATATGCGCTTCTCAAATCACGACTTCACAGTCAGAATCCTCAGTAGTTGATTTTGACAAAGGTACCATGCCAGTACCATGGGTCTGATAGCGTCAACAGAGTCTGCAGAGGGCCCTGAATAATTTGAGAGCAGGTACTGCTCAGGTACCATCCTCATCGATGTCAACCATATGCACTTCTCAAAGCACGACGTCCCAGCCAGAATCCTAAGAAGTCGAGTTTGAGCAAGGTACCATGCCAGAACCACGGGTATGATAGCATCAACAGAGGGTTCAGAGAGTCCTGAACAATCTTAGAGCAGGTACTGCCCAGGTACCATACCTCATCGTTGTCAACCATAGGCTCTTCGCACATCACGACTTCGCAGTCAGAATCATAAGCAGCCGGTTTTGAGCAAGGTACCATGCCAGTACCATGGGTCTGATAGCGTCAACAGAGTCTGCAGAGGGTCTTGAATAATCTGAGGGCAGGTAATGCTCAAGTACCATCCTTTATCGATGTCAACCATATGCACTTTTCGAATCACGACCTCCCAGCCAAAATCCTGGGTAGTCGATTTTGACCAAGGTATCGTGCCAGTACCACGACTCTGATAGCATCAACAGAGACTTCAGAGGGACATGAGCAATCTGAGAGCAGGTACTGCTCAGGTACCATCCTTCATCGATGTCAACCATAGGCACTTTTCAAATCACGACCCCCAGCCAGAATCCTAAGCAGCCGATTTTGACCAAGGTACCGTGCCAGTACCACGGGTCTGATAGCGTCAACAGAGTCTGCAGAGGGTCTTGAATAATCTGAGAGCAGGTACTGCTCAAGTACCATCCTTTATCGATGTCAAACATAGGCACTTCTCAAATCACGACCCCCCAGCCAGAATCCTAAGCAGCCGATTTTGAGCAAGGTACCGTGCCAGTACCACGGGTCCGATAGCGTCAACAGAGGCTTCAGAGTGCTCTGAACAATCTGAGAGCAGGTACTGCTCCGGTCTCATCCTTTTCGATTTCAAACGTAGGCGCTTCTCAAATCACGACTTCCCAGTCAGAATCCTCAGTAGTTGATTTTGACAAAGGTACCATGCCAGTACCATAGGTCTGATAACGTCAACAGAGTCTGCAGAGGGTCTTGAATAATCTGAGAGCAGGTACTGCTCAAGTACCATCCTTTATCGATGTCAAACATAGGCACTTCTCAAATCACGACCCCCCAGCCAGAATCCTAAGCAGCCGATTTTGACAAAGGTACCGTGTCAGTACCACGGGTCTGATAGCGTCAACAGAGTCTGCAGAGAACCCTGAATAATCTGAGAGCAGGTACTGCCCAGGTACCATCCCTCATCGATGTCAAACATAGGCACTCCTCAAATCACGACTTCCCAGTCAGAATCCTAAGCAGCCGGTTTTGGAGCAAGGTACCATGCCAGTACCACGGGTTTGATAGCGTCAACAAAGTCTGCAGAGGGTCTTGTATAGTCTGAGAGCAGGTACTGCTCCGGTCTCATCCCTTTTCGATTTCAAACGTAAGGCGCTTCTCAAATCACGACTTCCCAGTCAGAATCCTCAGTAGTTGATTTTGACAAAGGTACCATGCCAGTACCATAGGTCTGATAACGTCAACAGAGTCTGCAGAGGATCTTGAATAATTTGAGAGCAGGTACTGCCCAGGTACCATCCTGGCGATGTCAAACATAGGCACTTCTCAAATCACGACCCCAGCCAGAATCCTAAGCAGCCGATTTTGAGCAAGGTACCGTGCCAGTACCACGGGTCCGATAGCGTCAACAGAGGCTTCAGAGCGCTCTGAACAATCTGAGAGCAGGTACTGCTCCGGTCTCATCCTTTATCGATGTCAAACATAGGCACTTCTCAAATCACGACCCCCCAGCCAGAATCTTAAGCAGCCGTTTTTGAGCAAGGTACCGTGCCAGTACCACGGGTTCCGATAGCGTCAACAGAG
>MAPW01000245.1:0-28080 GCA_001689995.1 Tilletia indica
GCCGCTGCCTGGAAGACCTGCACAGCTGTTGTGGCCGAGACTGACGGGTCCACGGCAGGGGCCGTCGCCGCCATCCTAGTAACCCACTCTACCATGGTAGCAGGGGTCATCGTTAGGAAGGGTGCTGGCGGTGGCGGAGGTGGGGGTGGTGGGTTAGACGGCAACTTAGGGTGGGGGAGTTGTCCGTTTTTTTCTCCTTGCGGCGGTGGCGGTGGCGGTGGCGGTGGCGGTGGATCCGGTCGGGGAACCGCCGACGGGCCTGAGCGCAGCGGGGTTGTCCTTCTCCTTGTTTGGAAACGGCGCTGACATTAGACGAAAAGGTAGGAGGGGGGGGTGTGAATGGATGATTGAGGCAGGTTGTCGTCTGCAATATGTGGTGGAGATGGTGGTGGTGAAAGGGTTGGATTGGTTGGATGTGGTAGAAAGAATGGAGATCCTCAGCCGAGCCCTTGGACCAAATCGGGACGACATCATCGCGTATCACCGATCACCCCCCCTCCTCCATCCGTCCATCCCTCGTACGCTAAGAAAGCCTTCCTCATCGACTCACAACGAGAGGCAGGAAATGAGGTCATGTTGTGACGTGTCAGAGCGCGCGGGGGGTGGAGTTATTTTTTTTTTTGACCATATAGAATATACAGGGAGCGAGTCGAATCACAGGAATGGCTCAGTGCTGTTCTAAAGTTGCCTTTTTTTCGGCGGTGCCAGAGGAAGAAGGGGAGGGGCAGGAATAGGGTGGTCGGCTGAGGGTAAGGATGGCCCTCAAGCACTTCCGTTCTCGATCGTTATCCCCGTCCGGGATTGATTGCGTGGGCTGGGTCAAGGTTTTAGTTCGGCGGTTTGGCGGTGCTATTGGGGAGCATCCGACTGCCTGGCCCTTTTCCTCTTTCTCTCAAGTTGCTAATCTCTGCTTTGGAGTCTATCGCGTCTCCCTCTGGGCGGCGTTGCTCCTGAACGCCTTCCTCCAGCTCTGGGACGTCTTTCGTCGCCTGTTCAGATAAGAAAAATAAAACACAAAAAAAAATAATTACACTTAAGCGATATCGAAAACATCCAACCCTTCCTAAATCCCTTTGGGTAACGCCTTCTTGTTCCCCTTTTGCTGCTTTCGTGCCGGCTTCGTTCGTTGGCGCTTCTTCGGCGGTGGATTGTTGTCCTCTGCCTCGGCCACGGCGGCGATGGTTGATTGCAAGGGGCCAGCACTCGGCGCGTGCTGTTCGGAGTCTGCGGCCAGATGCGCTGCCGTCGTTGCCACCGTCTTGCTAGTACTGATGATGATGTTGCTGCCGCTTGTGGCGGTTGGGATTACACCTATCGCCAAAGAAGGCACAGCATGTCCTGGCGGTGACGGTGACGGTGTTCCCTTCGTGGAGGATTCTTCTGGAGGAGAACAAGATTGCTGGGATGTGATCCGGTATGCCCTCCGTTGTGCCACCATCTCGGAACGCTTCATTTGCAGCCAAGTTGCCTCGTCCTTCTCGTTCTTGAAGTTCTGCCAATATGCACTACTGTCCTCATCGTCTCGGAGGAGATCGCGGTTGTTCCACTGCAAGAAACGGCGCTCGGACGCCGGCCACTCCCTGCCAAGAGTTGCCGCCACCTCTGCGAACCGGGTAGGGTCGGTGTGCTGTGTTCGATGAGGAGGGGAGGATAGTAGTAGAGGGTGAAGGGTCAGGGTACTGGAGGGTGGAAGAAGGGGAGACCGGGGGTTTAGGACACGTACCGGAAGCTTATCCCACTGATAGCTGCAGGTGTGGCAGCTCGGCGGGAAGAGGTCAGCCTTTGCTTTCTTGTTCACCACACTTCCACCCCACCGCCAGCAGGCCGACTTGTTCGTCTTCCGGCCACTGGGGTTCCATCGCCCGCACAAACGGCAGTGGGTCCCATCCGGCCAGGCCGGGTGGGATCCGCATCGCGCCTCGCGCTCCTCTGCCGTTGCCGCCAGGACATTAGTGTGTCCAGCTGGGAGGGTGGGTGCTTCCTCTCCTCCGCCTTCACTCGCGTCTTCTCGATCCATCGCCGCCAACAGGGCTTCGAGCGATTCGGCCAGGGCCCAGTATCCTGGCGGCAGGTCCTTGCGTTCCGGCCCCTTTTCGTCGATACTGATCAGACACTCGCGAAGTAGCAGCTGGCGAACCCGTCGGTGAGGAGAGCTCCAGATAACGCGCAGTAAGTCGTCTGGGTCGCTGCCGGCACTTCTCACCATATGGGCGAGGGTTTGGGGGGAGATGTCGCCGAGAATGGGGTCGCCCGCCCGAGGCACGGCCATGCCTTCACGCTGCCAGACCGGAATGTCCGCTGAGAGTTCCGAGATTGGTCCTCTTTCCCCCTGATCCTCCTCCTGAACCCCTTCCCCTTGCTGCTGCTGCTGCTGCTGCTGCTGCTGCTGCTCTCCTTGCTCCTCCTCATGCGCCACCCTAAGTGCCGAATCTGGTATCACGTCCCTCGTGCTCGTCGACGAGCGTCCCTCCTTCTTCTTCTCCTTCTTCGTACCCGCCTTCCCTGTGTGTATCCCTGCTGCCGTTTGCTTTGATTTTTGGCTTGGCGTCGCTGCCAGGCTGGCGGATTCGGCGGGCGGTGTGGATCCTGACGGGTGCATCGATGCCAGGCTGGCGGATGGAGGGACCGGTGTCGGCTCTGAAAATATGCTCCCGCCCCGGATAGGTGCCTGGAGCCATGAAGCAGGCCAGGATGCCAATGCTGGCGCCAGTGCTCCTCCTCTGCTCTGGTGGCGTTCGATGATCCTCGGCAGCTCCTGCTCGATGCGGGCTGCCACTACGGGGTCAGTCATCAGAGCCTCGAGTATGTTGAGGTCCATGTGATCCGCCCGTGCACTGTCGACCGCGCGCCGAGCGGCCAGCTTGAGGAGCGGTAGAGTCACCGCCACACTCTCGAGGTCCCGCCGGTACGCGGGTGCAATCCCTTCTTCTACCATGAAGCCCTGAGCGGAAGAGGGGTTAGGTGGTTGCAGTCGGAGATGAGGAAGGGGGATGATATCGATCCGGCGGCGGCGGCGTAGTTTATAGATAGTCGAGAGCGGCTAGAGTGGGTCGGGAAGCGAGCGATCAATACATACAGAGTGCCGAGGCATGATGGTGGGTAAGAAGGAGATTCGTCGATTCCATCAACAGCAAAGGGGAGTTGGGCTGCTCGGAGCGTTTTCGATTTTCGTCATCGTGTGTCCAACCGCCACTGGCGTTCGATTGGCGTCGACAGCATTCTCTCTGGTGCCAGTCTTAGCGCGTGCCAGTTTACACATGTTCAATACATCTGTGAGGGTAAATGGTATGCGTGTGCTCAGTCTGGAGGATCGATCGGGAGAATGTGAAGGGGTTGACCCTACGAGAGCTGGCATTCGGGTGTGTCTCTTTGTTCTGTGATGAAACTGTCGACTGGCGTTCGCCCTCGCTAACCCCCCATTCTGCCAGCAACGGATCGAACTATCTCATCCCCTCTCTCTCTCATTCTTTAAGCAGGGCTAGTCACGTTCCCGGTTCCCCCTAGACCGCCGGGATGATAGCAAGGATGGTGTTGGCGGCGTCGGCGCCGCCAAGGGTCGCCACGATCGTCCTGGAGGATGCCTTGTACCCCCCCCCCCCCCCTCCTAACCAACCCCGCACAGGTTTCCCGCCTAGGACTGTTGATCGGCTGGGTTACCTCCTGTCTGCTGCCCTCCTGTCTGCTGCCAGGTGGCGAAAATTCCCGCAAGCTCAGCATTCAGCCTCGGCGCCAACACTGGATCCTCCCCAAGCATTTCGATAACTCTGAGGCTCATATGGGCGTCGTCGATGGCTTCGACTGCCTCTCGGGCTGCTGTCCTGAGAGCATTGTAGGCCCGAATAGCCCTGCCGACCCGGTCCCTCAGAGGGACTTCTACGGCCTCGATCCGTTGGCGCTGTGGGGTCTGTCCTGATTCCCCGACAAGGTCGCGTGGGGTCAGCGCAAGGGCGGTGATTTCCTGCCAGACGAGGGTAGTGTCGGTGTCGGCGGCGGCGGCGGCGGTGGCGGTGGCGGCGGTTACGGTAGGGGTAACCGTGGCAGTAGTGACCCTTCCAGTGCTGGCAGTGGCTGACGTCGAGGGTTGGGTATCTCGACTTTCGTCGCCCCTTCGTCGATGAGACCTGTCCCCCATTCCCGATCGAATTGAGATGTAGATAGGCCAGGAGGGGTTTCCCAGAGTTGCGGGCTGGGTACGTCCGTTGTAGGTAGACGATGAGCACAGGCTAGACGGAAAAAGAGATTGAGAGTCTTGAGTTTATTTAGGGGAGGGGGGACTGGAGAGTGACTGTGTGTCTCTGAGGATGTGAGGTAGGGTGGAAACGGGTGATAGGAGGGAGTTGTTGTTGCCGTGGTCAAGAGGCAGGTTGGGGTTGGGTTGGGGTCAACTAAGGTAGCAGGGATACGGGAGCCTGGCAGTGATAACACAGGTGCCCCTTTTCTACTCCTGTGACCAGCAACCATGGGCTAGGGAAAACGGTTGTTCATTTCCGTCTTCTCAGGGACCTTTTGCTTGTCCCTACCCCTCAGTACGCTTCCCTCGTACAGGACAGACAGAATCTTCTTGACCATCGCTTTACCCTGTCATAGTAGACCCTATCGTATTACCTGTAACTGGATCCTCTCCCTTGCTTGCCCTTCTCCCCGAAGAGAGTTCTCTGCCTGCCTTCTGGCGGTGGGCTTGGCACCTTGATTTCGTCGGCGGGGTGTCTAACCCTCTTGGCGGCGGCGACCAATGCAGCTGTCTCTAGTCTTCGGCGGTGTGGCTTTTGTCTGTCTATATGGCCTTTTGCCTGTGGCGGCGAAGCTATACCGATCTGTCCCACGTATCCAAAGGGCCGGGATCTCAGCCCTTGACCCTCTCTCTCTATCTCTCTTTCTCTGTCAGACCGATGTTGTTGTAGTTGTAGTTCGGCGATATAGGCAACCGCCAAAGTAGTCGCTTACATATAGCCAACCGCCAAAGTAGTCATTGCTGATTGACAGGGTTGCCCTATCTACTATGTATTCAGTCAGGAGGGGTCAAAGGGAATCATCATCACTCTCGGCGTGCCCTCTTTCTTGCTGGAGAGATTGCACCTTCTTCCCCTCCTTTGGCAGGATGATCGTCTCCCGAAGACGAGCCAGCCGCTGCTGCTGTCTGCGTGGGTGGGTCCGGACGAAGCTGTGCCGAGGTGCCTGCGCCATACCACCTCGCCCCCTTAGGGTCCAACGGGATCGCCCTGCCCCCCCGCGTCGCCAACTGCTCTGCCAGATCACTAGCCCTTGTCGCCTTGAGACCCCACTCCATGGCAAAGTCCCCACCCTTCTTCTCCTTAAGGTGCTTCAAGTGGCGCTCTAAAGGCTCGGATCGGCCCAGTAGGCGAAGCCCGCACCAAAGAAGAGGCTCCTGGGTTCGCGTCGGCGGTTGCCTTCCGAATCTGTTTAGCAGAGTATCGTACTCGGCTTTCTTATGGGGATCCTTCCGCACCTAGTAAGTGGAAGGGTCGGGGGTTAGTCAGCGTCCGAGTAAGCAAGCCGTTTAGTCGGGTAGGCCCACTTACCTTCAGCAGTTCCGTCCAATAGCGATGGCACGCCGAGCAGAACGGCGGGTAAAGCCTTCCTGTTGTACTCATACGAAACTCCCATCTGGCGTTCGTGCGATTTGGGCTGGCCGGGTTCAGGCGCCGACAGCGGACGCACTCCAATCCCTCTGGGTTTGCCGCTACCTGCCCGCATCGCGCTGCCCGCTCCTCGCGGGTCTTGATCGCTAGGACCTTAGCCCAACCGACCGGTACCGTGGCCGCGGACAGGTCGAGGGCTTTTCTTAACCCTTCGGCGACCTCCTTCAGCGCCAGCATGCCGTCTGGCAGTTTCGTCTGGGTTGGCGGCGGCGACTGCATGTTGTTGATGACTTTGACAGCCTCGTAGAGAAAGGCCATCCGTATCGCCTTGTATGGTGAGTCCAGCGCTGACTTGCATAGGTCCTCTGGGGTAAGGGCGTCTTGTGAGGGGGGTTCGGGGGGCCACTCGGCGATGCCGTTACCGGTTCCGTCGCCGCCACCGCCGCCGCCGCCGCTACTCCTACTGTCGATTCCGGCGCCACTGCCCGCGCAGATGTGACCTCCCCCTCCTTCTCTTTCCCCTTTCCCTTCCCCTTCTCCTCTGGGCCAGCTGTCGCACCAGTTGGGGGGTTCGGCGCTGTCTCTGATGTCGCCGTTGTCGCCGCTATTCCTCCTATGGATTCCGGTGCCACCGACCGCGAAGATGCTACTTCGGTCTCCTCCTCCTTCTCCTGTGGGCCAGCTGTCGTACTACCTGGCGGTCTCGGCGCTGTCTCTGATGTTGTCCCCGCCGTGTCCCCCTTCTCTTTCTCCTTCTCCTTCTCTTGAGGTTCAGCTGTCGCACCAGTTGGCGGTCTCGGCGCTGTCTCTGATGATGATGTCGCCGCGCCCTCCTTCTCCTTCACCCCCTTCTCCTGGCTAGCTGTAGCACCACTTGTAGCACCACTTGGTGGTTTCGGCACTGTCTCAGATGATGATGTCGCCGCGCCCTCCTTCCCCTTCTTCTCCCTAACCCCCTTCTCCTGTAGTCCAGCTATCACATCGCTCCCCTTCTCTTGAGGTCCAGCTGTCGCACCAGTTGGCGGTCTCGGCTCTGTCTCTGATGTCGCCGCCGCCGTTGTCGCCGCTACTCCCCCTGTCGATGCCGGTGCCGCCACTGGCCGTGAAGAGGCGACTGTGGTCCCCTTCCCCTTCTCTTGAGGTCCAGCTGTCGCACCAGTTGACGGTCTCGGCGCTGTCTCTGATGCCGCCGTACCCTCCTTCTCCTTCCCCTTCTCCTTCGCACCCTTCTTCTCTTGAGGTCCAGCTGTCGCACCACTTGGCGGTTTCGGCGCTGCTTCTGATGTCGCCGCTACTCCCCCTGTCGATGCCGGTGCCGCCACTGGAGAGGCGACTGGGGTCTCCTTCTCCTTCTCCTTCTCTTGAGGTTCAGCTGTCGCACCAGTTGACGGTCTCGGCGCTGTCTCTGATGCCGCCGCCGCCGTTGTCGCCGCTACTCCCCCTGTCGATGCCGGCGCCGCTGGCCGTGAAGAGGCGACTTCGGTCCCCTTCCCCTCCCCCTTCTCCCCCTTCTCCTTCTTCTTCTTCTCCTTCTTCTCCTTCTTCTCCTTCTTCTCCTTCTTCTCCTTCTTCTTCTTCTTCTTCTCCTTCCGCTTCTCATCCCCTTTCTCCTTCTCCTTCCCCTCCGCCCCCTTCTTCTGGCTAGCCGTCGCACCACTTGGCGGTTTCGGGGGTACGCTCGATATCGCCGCCGTCGCCGGCGCCGCCGTCGCTGCCGATCCCTGAGTCGATGTTGATGCCGCCGGCCGCGAGTGTTCAGCCCCCTTCCCCTTCCCGCTTATGTCCTGTTGTTGTTGTTGGGCAGTGTCTAGCCCCCCTGCCAGCGCTTCCCCGAATTCATCTCTGATCTCCTCTATACACCCAGGCAAGACCTCGGCAAGGGCGGCGAAGTAGGCAGGGTCTTTGCTGCCTTCCCGGCACGCGGCGCTGTATGCTTGAGCTGCGCGTTGAAGGCGTATGCGGGCCTCGACAGGGTAGGGGGAAGTCGGCATCTCGAGTGTGAAGGGGAGTGTGAAGGTGCGAGGGGGGAGAAGGTACGTGTGTGTGTGAGAGAGAGAGAGAGCGTGTTGTTGGGGGTTATAGTGGTGGTAGTGAATCAGACCTTCGACGGCAGAGAAGCTGCACGTCGTAGGGTCTGTATCCGAAGGCGCGAAAGCAGGAGTACGAAGGGGATAGCGGGCAGAGAGTAAGAGTAAGGGTGGAGCGTGTGTCTCGGGGGTGGTTGGTGGTGGATGGTAGGCGGGTGGTGGGTGTGTGAGAGAGGGAAAGGGAGAGGTAGAAAGATCTGACGCGCCGCCTGATTTTATTTCAGTGAGTCTTATTCTACATATTTTCCGAGGGATCATCCTCTTCATAATTCGAGTCTGGCGAACGAGTACACCTCTAGTCCCTCAAAGGTGGGGAACAGTACGCAACTCGCGTCGAGTAGAGTGCTGAGATGGGGGCTAGGAGCAGGGCTACTGTGACCCTCTTTCCTGCCAGGGTGTCTTGTATGCGCTTACCTCGACTCTGAGCGGCTGGCGGCTGGCGGCTGGCGGTATCAGATGTACCGCCGGCCGCCGGGACCCAACGCCGCCATCCAATCCAGGCGGCAGGGTCAGAGGCAACAGCCAGGCAGGCAGACATATTCTAAGCTCGGGACGGTGTCTGTATTGCCAGGGGACATATATACTTGAGGCGATCGCCGACGCATGCCTGGCGGTTTGTCACAAGTTATCGTCGACAGACAGGCTGACTGGCTAAGCCTTATGTAGGGTGGCGGTGGTAACAAAACTAGAGTCATAGTTCCTTGAAGGTGTAAGGGTTGATCAAGAAGATCAGGGTGGGATACCCGAGTGAGGTAGGAGGTGGTGTGGTACAGACAGCCAGAAGAACAACGTAGACCTGGGGGGGGGGTTTTAGGGTGAACCCTTCCTCTGTGGCTAGTCATCCGATACGGCCCAGGCCATGGTCATATCATCGTCATCGCCGCCGCCGTCGTCGTCGTCGTCGCTGCTTAGGAGTAGGGTAGGGATAGCAGATGTGTTTGAAGGGTAAGGGGCCGCAGAGGCTATCCAGGCTTTCACCTTAGCAACAGTCAATCTTTCGACTGGGAGGATGTCCCAGGTAAATGCATTGCCCGCTGCATAGGCAGAGTCGTCCCCCAAACCATCGCCTAATTCCAGCTGGTGATCCGCTGTTGCATCCCCTACAGCCGTTGGAGAGGGTGGGTAATCCTCTGTCTCGGTGACCTCACCTAAGTCGCCCCGGCCGCCCGAATCGCCCGACAGGACTGCCACTGTCTCCTTCTTCTCCTCGCATTTTGGCCCCTGGATGGTCCTGCTACTCTCGGCGGTGTCACTGCTGTACCTGGCGGCTTTCTTCTGAGGGTGCTTGTCCGGTGGAAGCTTGCTCAATGGGAACTGGACCCCCTTCGGTGATTCAGAGCCTTGAGTTGCAGGGGGTGTCGCCGTTGTAGGAGCCCGCTCGGGGGGAGGTGTGTGAGGGCGAGCCGAGGGTGTAGCGGCGGTATGGGGGGTATACGTGCCCCTAGCCGCTCGTGGATTAGACAGGCTCAGTAAGGGGCGGGGCACTACCAAAGGGGTAAAGGGTGGGGAGTGCCTGGAGTATTCGGGGATGTAGTCTAGGGCCGGGGCCGGGTGAGGGGGTTCTTGAGGAGGGCCGAAGGGGTAAAAGGGTGGGTTTGGCGAAGCTAATGAGGGCAAGGGTGTTGAGGGGGCGAGCGAGTATTCCTCCACCATCCGCGCATGGGGTGGGGGACCGTGTTCCTGCCAGCTGGCGAATATGCCTTCCAGCTCTCGTTCGACAACCTCCCCTGTCAGCGAATCGGACAGGAGGGTTTCAACCAGGCGAAGGTTCATGTGTGCTCCTCTTGCCGCCTCGATCGCTTCCCTGGCCGCCTTCTTCAGCACAGGGAGTGCCCATCCGACCCTTTCGAGTTGCTGGTGTAGAAGGGCTAGAGAGGGTGATATCCCCTCCACCGCGCCTACGGGTCCATCTTGGCGAGGTGTCCCCTCTTGACCTTCGATGGTCGGGGCTGCTTGATTACTGAGGGGGAGGGGAGTGTCGTCTCGAGAGTTCAGGGGGTGTAGGGGCATGGGTTGGGGTGGACGTAGAGCCCTTCTTATCGTCTTGTTATCTGAGGGAGGTAAGGGTAAATCTGGTCAGGGATAGGCCTGTCTTAGCGTCGTAGAGGGCGGGGGGGGATTGGAGGGTGCGCGTTCCTTCTTACCCTTTCTTCTCTCGTCTCTTGGTTGTACCTCCTCCCATTTCCCTGACTGAGAAGGGCCTTGCACCGAAAAAAAGGGGCTGAGAAAACAAGGTTTTGAGACTCGGGGACTTCATACTTAACAGAGGTCGGTTAACTCGCCGCAGCCGCAGTAAGGGGGAAATGAGATACGTACATACCTCCCCGCCTCGCGCTCAGGCCCGTGAAATAGGGTGCGGACTCTGATGGGATAGAGAGGGTTGTCTCGGGGGTGTACTGAGGGAGCTTGTTGTGATATGGAGTCCTGCCGCCTACTTGCCAGGCATGACTTACTAACCCTCTCCCTCTCCCCTTCCAGGCTGTACCAACGGACCCTTGCCGATATTTCGACGAGAGTAAAAGGGATAGATGAACCCCCTTCGCCTGTGCCTCTGACCCTCGCGACCCTTGGTGGCGCCCTTTAGGAAAGAAATTGTCATAGTACAGGGTCCAGCTTTGGGTAGACTTAGGGCCTTTTTAGCGGGTATTGAGGGGGACCCATACTGCCAGACCCCTTCGACTGTAGGCAGCTCTTGTGGGGGCACCCATCCCCCGAAAAATTGCTTAGAAGATGATATCCCCTCTGATATATAGACTTACCGCCAGCGGAAAAATTCTGGCGGTTGCCTATCACAGCGAAGCGCCGACCGGCATGCCCCTTACTACCCGCCAGGCAGGGAAACGGCAATCTGAGCTGTCACCTACCCTGAATGCTAAGCCCATCCCCACACCCTACTACGTCTACCCCTAGAGCTACGATGAAGTGGCGGTGATATAACGATACCTAATCGCCATAACCCTTGCCGTAGGGTCGCCATAACCGCCGAAACCCAAAACCCTCCGCCGACGCCACCCGCTGTCGGTTGTACGCCCTTCCCCTTTAGCCCACCTCCTACTGAAGAGTCCCTGGAAAGAGGCAGCCGCCAGCAGCACTGCTCCCTAAGTTCGGGGGTGCTCTACCGCTACCCTAAGCCTGGAAAGAAAAACAGAGACACCCTCCCTAACCCCCTATATGATTGTCCAAGGGTACCGTCTTCCTGCAAGATAACCTTCCCTTGTGAGACCAGGCACCCTAAGCGTACCCTCACGTAGGGTACCTTATCACTAAACCTATACTAAGCTGCTGTGACGAGTTCTCGGCGGTGATCTGCAAGGGTAAGGGGGTAGGCGATCTAATTTTATTCCGTTTGCGGCTTCCCAAAGCTGTATAAGTAGACCCTCTCTACTACTCCCTAGGATAGACCCCTGTAGTCCATAACCCCCCAAAAAAAAAAAATTGCTTCTTACCTACCCCCCACCGACCCCGGATCCTACCAAACGCTACCCGCCGACCCAGACCGCCAGCCAGACCGCCAGCCCTTCTACATAGCGTCAGCCACCCCTCCCCTAACCCACAGCTAAGGCGCTCGAGCTCACTCGTAAGCCCTTTGTACTAAGTAGCACTCCCAACTACTCCCTAAGTCGAGCTGTCCTCCGATATAACCCAATCCCTAAGCGTAAAAGGAAAGGATTTATATTGCCGGCGGTATCTCCCTAACACTCTAAACCGCCAAAGGGTGCCAAAGAACTGTGACTTATAAGTTCCAAATCCCCTGATCCCCCCACTCGAAGGGTAGCATGCAGTATAGATAGACAAGTCAACCCAAAGATACCCCCAGCTGGCAGTAAGCCCCGGGTCAACTATTTTAGTAAAGCCGACGTATTGCTAACCCCCAACCAGCCAACCGCCCGTCCGCCACCCGTCAACCGCCAACCGCCAACTGGCAACCGCCACTCCCACAGCAGCGACTAGCCCCCAACCGACAACGGCCAGTATCTAGTTCCGAATTCTTAGCTGCCAGGTAATAACCCGTACTATCAATGATAACGCCGCCCCACTACTCTGACCGTCAGACAAAGGACACAACCCGAAACTAGACCGCCAACTGCTAACCGCCGAGCCGTACCCAACCCAACTCCAACTTGTACCCGCTCACCCAAGGGCCAAATCAGATTAAGAGTATACCCGCCCACTTCATATGAGACCACCAACTCCAGGGTACTTAATATACTACTGGTAGCTTAACTGCAACCCAACCGCCGACCCAATAACCGCCAACCGCCAATGACCACAAGCTAACCGCTAAGTTGCTAAGAGGTAACCCACAATCCAATAGCTGCTAACCCCACAAAGTAGGCACCAGGAGGCGCCACCCCGTCAACCCGCCAGCCAACCCCAAAGCGCCAACCCAACTGTCGACTTGCACAAGCCAACTGCCAGACCCGACCGCCAACCGCCAACCGCCAACCGCCAACCGCCAACCGCCAACCGCCAACCCAACCGCCAAAACCCAAATTTGCCCCAATCGCCCATATTTCCGTATAACCCGCAGGGGGGGGGGGTTAGGGGTTAGGGTTAGGGTTAGGGTTAGGGTTAGGGTTAGGGTTAGGGTTAGGGTTAGGGTTAGGGTTAGGGTTAGGGTTAGGGTTAGGGTTAGGGTTAGGGTTAGGGTTAGGGTTAGGGTTAGGGTTAGGGTTAGGGTTAGGGTTAGGGTTAGGGTTAGGGTTAGGGTTAGGGTTAGGGTTAGGGTTAGGGTTAGGGTTAGGGTTAGGGTTAGGGTTAGGGTTAGGGTTAGGGTTAGGGTTAGGGTTAGGGTTAGGGTTAGGGTTAGGGTTAGGGTTAGGGTTAGGGTTAGGGTTAGGGTTAGGGTTAGGGTTAGGGTTAGGGTTAGGGTTAGGGTTAGGAATCTGACCGGACCCGGTCCGGTCGATGCCAAATTGACCGGAGAAAACGGTGGGCGCAATTTCCGGCCCGATTCTCGGGCCGGCTTTCCGAAAAAGCCCGGTTTGTGCCTTTTTCGCCGTTTTTCACAGATCTTTGCTCTTCCTGTCCACGCTGGATCTGGACCGCTAAAGTAAAATCTCACCGGACCCGATGCGGTCGATGCCAAATTGACCGGAGAAAACGATGGGCGCAATTCCCGGTCCGGTCTCTGGGGCCGGTTTTCCGGAAAAGCCCGGTTTGTGCCTTTTCGCCGTTTTTCACAGATCTTTGCTCTTCCTGTCCACGCTGGGTCTGGACCGCTAAAGTAAAATCTCACCGGACGCGGTCCGGTCGATGCCAAATTGACCGGAGAAACGATGGGCGCAATTCCCGGTCCGGTCTCTCGGGCCGGTTTTCCGGAAAAGCCCGGTTTGTGCCTTTTTCGCCGTTTTTCACAGATCTTTGCTCTTCCTGTCCACGCTGGGTCTGGACCGCTAAAGTAAAATCTCACCGGACGCGGTCCGGTCGATGCCAAATTGACCGGAGAAAACGATGGGCGCAATTCCCGGTCCGGTCTCTCGGGCCGGTTTTCCGGAAACGCCCGGTTTGTGCCTTTTCCACCGTTTTTCAAAGATCTTTTCTCTTTCTGTCCACGCTGGGTCTGGACCGCTAAAGTAAAATCTCACCGGACCCGGCCCGATCGATGCCAAATTGACCGGAGAAAACGGTGGGCGTAATTTCCGGCCCGGTCTCTCGGGCCGGATTTCCGGAAACGCCCGGTTTGTGCTTTTTTCGCCGTTTTTCACAGATCTTTCTTCTTCCGGCCGACGCTGGGTCTGGACCGCTAAAGTAAAATCTCACCGGACCCAATCCGGTCGATGCCAAATTGACCGGAGAAAACGATGGGCGCAATTCCCGGTCCGGTCTCTCGGGCCAGAATTCCGGAAATGCCCGGTTTGTGCTTTTTTTGCCGTTTTTCACAGATCTTTCTTCTTCCGGCCGACGCTGGGTCTGGACCGCTAAAGTAAAATCTCACCGGACCCGGCCCGGTCGATGCCAAATTGACCTAGAAAAACGATCGGCGCAACTTCCGGCCCGAATCTTCGGGCCGGTTCTCCGGTGTCAAGGTTCACTCGCTGAGCATTTTTTCCTGTCAGAGTTGGCATACATCGATCCTCATGACTTGAGTGGGTATCACGCTGTACATGCCTTGTAAATGACGCCGTTCGCAGACAACTATTTTTATCCGCTTCCCTACAAAATTTCAGCTCAAGTCATTTAGTACGTTTCCGAGATCGGTCTGCTGCTGATGCTTGAGGGGCGTATAGTGGATGAATGGATCCGACCAGCGTGATAAGGACTTTACATGGTCATGGAGACTCTACCTCATTCCTGTAACGTGTCTCGCGCGTTGAGATGCGCCGTACAGCTGTCGGGTTGGGGTATCGCCAATCCGCCTGAAGATTAGCCGTAACCGCCACTCGGCGGTGCCAGACCTCTCTTGCCATCGCCGGCGGGGCATGACCGGTGTGTCAGGTGAGCATGTACCGATAGTCATATTTCATGTCGTGTACGTGCTCTCGTGGAAGTCCGCAGTGGAACGTACATCTCCATTTTCTTATGAAGTGCGCTGAATGGTCCCCAGTGGCGCTGACAGTCAATTATCCGCCATGGCGGCGAGCCGGCGACGCATCCGCCGGAGACTCTTAATTCCATCGCGTGGTGCGATCAGGTGATTCGACAATTCTTTTGAGGTTCTCCGCGAGACATTTTGTATCATATTTTGAATGCGCTGAGGATGTGTCGCAAGACTTGGATTGCTCTCCCGTGTCGAGGGCTATTTTTTCGATTCAGCGTTTTCGAATGCCCGAGAAAGGATTATGGAAGGATTTGCACAAATTCTGCTATCACAAAGGTAAGCGGCTGGTTCGGTTGTGCTTGTCGAACAAAAAATCACAGTGTAATTTGAGGGTCGGTCCTTTGACTGCTCGGGTCTCTGGCGCCAGATTTTGCGCGTCAGGATGCAGCCATTCCACTGCGGCTCTCATTGTACCCAGCTGACGACGACTGTCAGCACTTATATGGCAGTGCCTCTGTTCGCATCTGTGTATTTTTCTCCACTTCCCCGCAAAATTTCAGGCCAGATCATTCAGTACGTTTCCGAGATGGGAATGTTGCTCCTTTCTTTTTTGTTGTTCTCGGGAGCGCAGACGGTCTAACCAGCTGCAGAGACAGGAATGTGTACATGGATCCACACATCGCAATACACGGTAGGAATGCATCCGGGGCGAGCCCATCTGGTTCCCAGAACCTGCCGTGCGAGCTGTGGTGCGGTGTGCGGTGGTGCGAAGTCAGACCGCCGGGAGGAAAGCCAAAATCGCCAATCGGCAGTGCCAGACTTCTGGCGGCACTGCCACTGTATGACTTGAACTTGCCATTGGCATCACGCCAGCGGCCCAGGCGAGTATTCTTCTGTTTATTATGTCATGATGATATAATGTAAGACTAGCGGGTGGCAGGGCCTTTGGCGTCAGCAGCAGGTACTGTTACCGCCAAACCGCCAGTGGCGGAACGCGAAGTCAATATAGCACCGCCATGACCGTCGCAACGTCTCCTCGACGCCGACGGCCCCTCTGTTTTTTTTCCCTTTCTCTCTAGACGGTGCCCAAGGAGCTTATGAGTCTCTCTGTGCATGCGCTGACACTGTGGTACAAGACCGAGATCGATTTTCCGTATCGAGGCCATGTTTCTCGGTCGATCTTGTCTGGACCCCGAGAAAGAGGGGAGGTTGCACAAATCTCTGCTATCACCGAAAGTAAGCGGCTGGTTCTGTCCTGTTTGTCAAGAAAAAAATCACAGCGTGATTTTGAAGGTCGGTCATTTGGCTGGTCGGGTCTCTGGGGCCAGATTTGACGCATCTTGAGGGAGTACTTTCACCGCGAATGTCAGCGCATACCAGCGGATCAACAACATCCATCCCTTTCACGAGGGTGACTCTATTCGCATGCATCTATTTTTATCTGCTTCCCTGCCAAATTTCAGGACAGGTCATTCAGTACGTTTTCGAGATCGAGCTGCTACCCCTTCTTTTTCCTTGCTCTCGGGAGAGCATCCAGTTTGGCCAGCCGCAGAAGCTGAGACAGGTCCGTGGATCTGAACGCTGTCCAATGCAGCAGAAGTGCATTCAGGGTGACTCTATCTGTTCTCCAGAACATGTCGTGCGAGCCATGGTAAGCTTGGGCGGTCGCGAGCTTGGTGTAGAGTCAGACCGCCGGGAGAAAGCGATAACCGCCAATCGGCAGTGCCAGACCTCTGACGGCACCGCCACCACACGATATAACTTTGGCACTGGCATCACGCCAGTGGCATCTGTCCATCACCTGGTCAGGATGAGGAGCCTGGCATGACAATGGAAGAATAGCGGATGGCAGGATCTTTGGTTCGAGCTCCAGGTACTGATACCGCCAAGCCGCCAGTGGCGGTACCAGACATGTCGGATGGTACCGCCGTGACCGCCGAAGCGGAGGCAGATGATTTCCGGTCCCCCTTTTTTTTCCCTTCCTCTCTCTCTCTATAGAGGGTGCACGAATAGATTACTGCCACTTTACTTACATACGGTTACAAGACCGAGATCGTTTTTCGATGTCGAGGCTCTATTTCTCGATCAACCCTTGTCGAGCCATCGAGAACGAGAGGAAGATGCACGAATCTTTGCATTCACCGAAAGTAAGCGGCTGGTTCTGTCGTGCTTGTCGAGAAAAAAATTTGGTGTGAATTTGAGGGTCGGTCATTTGACTGCTCGGGTCTCTGGCGCCGATTTTGACGCGTTAGGATGCAGCTGTTGCAGTGCTGATCGTAGTGCATTGTAGCCGGACAATGTCTACCGCTACCACTACGAAAGCGACTCTACTTGTACCCATCTATTTTTATCTTGGTCCCTGCGAAATTTCAGCTTGTGTCATTCAGTACGTTTGCGAGATCGTCGTGTCGCTCTCCCTTCTTTCTCGCTCTCGAAACTGCACGCTTAGGGGGTAGGGTTAGGGTCGAGAACGGGTGAAAAAAATCTGAGGGCAATCGAACCGGCCGCACAGCTTCAGATGCTATCCTCCTCTATCCCCAGGACACGCGTTGCGAGCCGTGATACGTTGTGCGGCTGCGGGCTTGATGTATTGTGCGACCGCCGAAATAGGCAGTCGGCGGTGCCAGAGTTTTCGAGGCACCGCCAAACACCTGATCTTGGCGCCATGCCAGCTCACCCTGCATGGTATCTATTTATAGACTCTGTCCAATCAGTTCAGGCTCTGCTGCTCAGGCTACGAAGCCCAGCATCAAGGCTGGTGTCGAGATGTACAGTGTTTTGGATTGGGGATAAGTACAACCGCCAAGGGAGAAACGCACCGCCGGGCGGTTCAACTTGCAATCGCTTGTGCAGCCATCAAAGGGGGAGGAAATGCCCGCACCAGCCTCCATTCTGATCTCCACCAGCCTGCTTGTTTACTCTGCCATGTAATTCTTCTCTTTAACATCGACACACCTGATACCAACACCTGGCCCTGCTTGGTTGTTTTCCACACGCCGGCCGTTCCTTGTACCTGATTCAAGAAGATCTCGCTTAGAGATGGTCTTCCTCTCCTCCTTTGCTGATCACTCCTTCCGACTCTGAGCTTCCGATGTGAGCTTCCGTTGCTTGCAGACATCACCTTGCGCCTGGCGGTCGTCCCAATTTAGGGATTAGGGGGAACTGCTGTTGGTCCATTTCTGCTTTCGTCGTTTCCGTCCCTTTTTCTCATCCTTCAAGCATCCACCATGCCCACCTCAAATTACTTCAAGCATCCTTCGGAGAACCTCTTAGCATGTCAAGCAGTCATGGTAGGACATCCTTCCGTGCTCGATCTTGATTTCTGCTGATCCTTCCTCTCTCCTTCCTGCTCGGGATCTTGACAGGTAGGCACTTCTTCACAGTCAAAAAATTTTCACTGACCGTCTTGCTTCTGCTGACACTGATCCGATGCTGACGCTCCTTGCTTCCTCTTTGAAAAGGGACAGGGGTATATATAGATGCTGATCTTTGAATCCCCCCTCCCCTTGTTCCATGCGCCACACCCTCTCTCCCAAGACCCGCACCCTTTCCCTACACTCCCAGAATGTCACGAATCAGAGCTCTGTATCCGCTCGGTGACCATCGCGGCAGTACCATAGAACACCGACTGCGGTTGCACGGCTGCGACAACCGTGAGTGTTTCTTTCGAAGCTGGCAGTTTCAAGACTAGCATGCTGACGTTGCTTTGCGTCTCCGCAGAATATCACTGTATACGATGTCCGTTTGCTACGGAAGACGGTAGCGAGATGTTCGAGCATGCTGCTCAGTGCCGAGTCGGATTGGTCGTGGAGGAAGGTATGTACTCTTTAGTCGGCGGTCAGCAACGGCAGCCGCTGACCGCTCTTCTTTGCAGGGCGAAATTCTCGTGCCGCCAGCGCTGCTATTTCCACCGGCACTGCGGAGAGTGAGTGTTGTTCAGAATCCGGTGAAGCGGAGGTACAGCCAGGGCTCAAATGAAGTTCGCCGCGTTGGCTTACAGGCAGCGCTATCCACGCTTCATCGAGCCGCGCAGTCGGCGATACTGGCGGTCCTTTCGGCGGCAACACTGGCGCCGCCTCTGAAGACTCTCCCAGAAATAACGACGCTGATGGCGACGCGCACGGTGAGTGCGACTCTGTTTCTCGATGCTCGGCGCCGGCAAACGAATCTCACTCGGGTTTTCTCTAAGATTATCATATGCTAGACACTAATGGGGACGATGCCGAGGCATCTGGCGATAGCCCTGAAAATCGCCCACCGCCAGGCGAGTATATCTCTCGTCTTCCCTCTTCCACATTCCCACAGCTTATCGTTCTCTGTTCTTCGCTGTCTATAGATGAAGGCGTAGACGGAATCGAGGAGGAAGGCGGACCACTGTCAAGTGAACCCATCGGTACGCCTCACCGTCAGGCAACGGCCGACGTTGTCATTGATCAAGGTGGTGAGCTACTCTTTTCCCTGCTCTGGTCCGCTCCAAGCTCCCACCGCTCATCGTTCCCTATTTTTGTTTCTCTGTCTTTAGATGAGGACGTAGAAGGACACGACGACGATGGCGGTTCACTGGCGAGTGAGCCCATAGCGGCGGCTCGAGCAACCGCCGACGTTGTCATGGATCAGGATGGTGCGCTACTCTTTTCCCTGTTTTGGTCCGCTTCAAGCTCCCACCGCTTATCGTTCTCTATTTTTTTTCTCTCTGTCTTTAGATGAAGACGTAGAAGGACACAACGACGATGGCGGTTCACTGGCGAGTGAGCCCATAGCGGCTGCTCGAGCAACGGCCGACGCTGTCGTGGATCAAGATCGTGAGCTACGCTTTTCCCTGCTCTGGTCCGGTCCAAGCTCCCACCGCTTATCGTTCTCTAACTTTTTTTTCTCTGTCTTCAGACGAAGACGTACACGGACACGACGATGATGGCGGTTCACTGGCGAGTGAGCCCATAGCGGCTGCTCGAGCAACCGCCGAGAATGTGATGGAAGGAGGTGAGTGTGATTCTGTTACACGTTGCCGGGTTAGGGTAAACCATCTCACACGGATCGTTCTGTCAGATGTCCACGAGGCTGATGTGGATGAGGTGGACGGGCGTGGCGTTGATCTTGAAGATCACCCACAAGGTGAGTATCTGATTCACCCTCACAGCCAGTCAGAGCTTCTCGGTTTATCGTTCCCTGTTTTTCTCTTCTAGATGAAGACGTAGATGGACAAGATGAGGATGTCAGTCCACAGCCAAGTGGGCTCACAGTGGCGGCTCAGACAAGGGCTGAGGTTGTAATGGACCAAGCTGGTGAGTTGTTCGAATCTGTCAGATGAAACGGTTGCTGGGGACGACACTGATGTACTCTCTACCCCTGTTCGTATTGCTATCAGAAGAAAATTCCACGCCGTCGCCACAACCGCCAGGCCCTCTGCCGGCGTTGCTAGGACCGCCGTCGTCGTCACCGCCACTTCTCCCGGCGCACGGCTTGCCAAAGGGTGGATTTACCTCTTCCGCCATCACCGCCACCGCCGCAGCGGCGACAGGCGAACCCGTCATCCTTACCCACGCTGTGTTTCTGCCTGCCTTTGGCGCCCTGGTCTGCCGACACTGCCACCGCGCCGTCGATCCGAACCGAATTTCGGCCCACATGGCCGACGTTCACCAGGAATTCCATCCCAGGACGGTGGCTCAGGCCTTGGCGGACCTGCGTGAGCTGAAGACGCTGTACGAGGTCTTTCACCCTTCCTCCCTTGCCTGGCCCGTGCCGGATGCAAAAAGGATTCCGCACCTGGAATGTCGGGCAGGTTATCAATGCCTGGACTGTGGACGGATTGACGCTCAGCGTGACCTTCTGGCACGGAAGTCTACCGATCATCTGCGGGCAGACTGCAGCAAGGACCGTATTGCCATTGTCGGCTGCGTACAGCGATGGACCTACCGAGGCGGTTTCTTTCAGGTCGAGCGGGGAGGCACCCCTGCCTCCTCCGAGCTGCTGTCAGTCAGCACTGCTGTCGAGGACAAGCTCAACACCGAGCTCCTGGGCGTTGTCAAGGCGCGGGTGGAAGAGGTGCGCCGGATGCACGCCGCGTCAAAGGCGATACCCCGGCAGTCGAACGAACCGACGCCGGGCCAGCTGCGGACGGAGTGGGCGAAGATGCATGAGTGGGGAACCGTTCTCGCCAGTGCCGACATGGCCCTTGTGGCGGACCTCAAGCGGGCTCCTACTGGCCTTCGAGTTGACGGTGGCGGTGGCGGGGGTGATCCTGGCGGTGCCGCCGAGGACAACGGGGAGGACGACGAGGACGGGGAATTCGAGGTGGAGCTGCACTGGCTGGAGCAGCAGATGGTGGACATCATCTTCCACGCTCACTCACGCGCCAGCACGACCCATGATCAGATTCGGTACCCGCTCAATCACGACCGCGACGACGAGGAAGCTGCCGGCCGGCGGAAATTTGGAGTCACTCTGGACTCCACCGCCAAGACGTACGCCAAGGAGTTCGTCACCCTGATCCGGCCCCTCTTGCGCGTCTCGAGGCTGACCCGCGCCGACAAGAAGCGGGTGAGCCCTGTTCAGACCGCCTACGTTCGACACAAGACCCGAATCGACGCTTTGCTGGGCGCCGAGAGCCGCCGGGAGATTCGGGCAGCGTTTCTCGCCCTCGTGGCGGCGCTGATCACCCAGCTCGATCCCGGACCACGCTCTCCGAGTGCGTTGCGGGTTTGCCTGGCCAGCTTGGGAGTCGACAAGGGGCGGAATCTTGCCTGGTCGGAGCCGTGGGCGGTTTCCAAGACGCTGTCGGCGGTCATCTACGACGTCCGGGCGCTCGCATATCTGTGCTTCCTCGACGGCTACCTGGGTTCGGACGGGGTTAACGAGGGAGAGGCGACGATCCAGGAGGCGATTGAGCTGACTCGGCCACTGCAGAAGCTCGGCGGCGCCGTGGGAAGGGTTACACCTGCTAGCAGCCAGGGATCTGGATCCTCCTTAGGGATACCGCCGACCGAAGCGCAGCTCGTCGCCGTCGAGCGTGCTGAGGCTGCTGCCATCCGGCACTTTCTGGATGCTCGCCGGCGGTTTCTCAACCTGTCTTCCGGCACCGCCGTTTCGCATTACCATCGCCTTCGGACATATACGCTGAAGACGACGTATCGTCCCTTTGACCGGTTCGATGCGGACGAGAAGGGGGTTACCTTTGACGGGAACCGGGTTCTTTATGCGTCGTTCGCACCGGTTGCCAAGGGCATGCTGGAGGACGTCCTGGAGGCCATGGAGGAGGTTTTTCTCCACCGCGAGCTGGGCACGGAGCCCTGGCATGTCGATATCGGCAGCCTCAAGGATAACCTCACCGACACGTCGACGGGTTACAGCTTCCTCGCTCATCCCTCCAATCGAGACGCTCTCAAGGCGGGGCCGTCGATGCTCGAGCGGGCGTTGGTCTATTTCTTCGATCGCCCTGGCGGTGGCGGTGGCAGTGGCAGTGGCGACGAGACTGGCGACGAGGACGAAGGTGATGCTGAGAAGGGGGAGCTCGAGCGCCGGGGCTTCAACGTCGTGCGGGCGAAGAAGTGGCTGCGGAAGGTGCGGAAGATGCTTGTCCGCCTGGCGGTCTTGTTGATGTTCGTCTGCGGGCCGGCGGTGAGGGGGACGGAGTTCCTCTTTAACATGGTGAAGAACGACGGGGACTGGGCTCGCTCGAACCGGATCTCCACCGGCGGTCGAGTCTTTATCCAGACATCCTACAACAAGTCGGTCGCGAAGGGAGCGCCGACGGTCGCCCACTTCATGCCGGCGGCGGTCGCCCAGCCTTTCATCGACTGGCTCGCGCAAGGATACGAACTGCATCATCACATCGAGGCGATGGTATACTCTTCCTCTCCTCCGAGCAACGCCCTCTTCTTTGCGAATGGGTCGATGATCCGACCGGATACCCTCTCGAACGAGATGGCGCTGGCCACGAAGTCGCATGGCTTGGGCGTGGCGGCGGGGCTGCGTGCGCTGCGGCAGATCGAAGGCATCGTCATCCGCCAGAAGCTCGGGCAACGGTTTGCGGAAGATCTCGGCTGTCTGCCTGACGATGCCGGCAGTGAGGAGACACAGGATGCTGCCATCAACGACGCCGAGCTTCTGGACCAGCTCGACTCCGTGGCGACCGCCGCGGGTATGACCACGACTGGCGTCGCCATGATCCAGTCGGCGGCACATACCCATCGGACTGGGTTACACTACTACGGCAACACCCAGGCCGACGTTCAGCAGCTCACCCCGGCGACGCTCGACAAGGCCTTGGCGGCGTCCCTCGCCTGGCACCGATTTGTCGGCATGGACGACGTCGACGACGTCGACGGCGATGCTGATGCTGCTGGCGCTGGCGCTGCTGCTGCTGCTCTTCGCCCTTTGGCTGGTACCGCCGCCGGCAATACCGCTACGCTGCGACCGCCGCTCCTACCGTCGCCACCGCCGCCACCGCCATTTCCGCCGCCGAGCACTCCATCGCCCACATCAAGAAGACTGGGCCCGTTCCTGCTCGGGTCAGAGCTGCCTTTGATGCCCTTCACGACGATGATGACGATGGCGGGAAGCGCCCGACCTAGACATATCCACCCCCGTTTTTCCCGTCGGCCGCCGTTTTTTCCCGTCGGCGCCCGGACCACAGTATGCAAACCGCCGAAGTTGGAAGGGGAGATGACGTCATCCGGAGCAAAAATGGCCGGAGAAGCCGGTGGGCGCAATTTCCGGCCCGGTTATTCGGGCCGGTTTTCCGAAAACGCCGGATTCGTGCCTTTTTCGCCGATTTTCGGCCTTCCGGCCTGCACCAGGCCTGGACCGCTATGATGGAATCTGACCGGACCCGGTCCGGTCGATGCCAAATTGACCGGAGAAAACGGTGGGCGCAATTTCCGGCCCGATCATTCGGGCCGGCTTTCCGAAAAAGCCCGGTTTGTGCCTTTTTCGCCGTTTTTCACAGATCTTTGCTCTTCCTGTCCACGCTGGATCTGGACCGCTAAAGTAAAATCTCACCGGACCCGATGCGGTCGATGCCAAATTGACCGGAGAAAACGATGGGCGCAATTCCCGGTCCGGTCTCTGGGCCGGTTTTCCGGAAAAGCCCGGTTTGTGCCTTTTTCGCCGTTTTTCACAGATCTTTGCTCTTCCTGTCCACGCTGGGTCTGGACCGCTAAAGTAAAATCTCACCGGACGCGGTCCGGTCGATGCCAAATTGACCGGAGAAAACGATGGGCGCAATTCCCGGTCCGGTCTCTCGGGCCGGTTTTCCGGAAAAGCCCGGTTTGTGCCTTTTTCGCCGTTTTTCACAGATCTTTGCTCTTCCTGTCCACGCTGGGTCTGGACCGCTAAAGTAAAATCTCACCGGACGCGGTCCGGTCGATGCCAAATTGACCGGAGAAAACGATGGGCGCAATTCCCGGTCCGGTCTCTCGGGCCGGTTTTCCGGAAACGCCCGGTTTGTGCCTTTTTTCCGTTTTTCAAAGATCTTTTCTCTTTCTGTCCACGCTGGGTCTGGACCGCTAAAGTAAAATCTCACCGGACCCGGCCCGATCGATGCCAAATTGACCGGAGAAAACGGTGGGCGTAATTTCCGGCCCGGTCTCTCGGGCCGGATTTCCGGAAACGCCCGGTTTGTGCTTTTTTCGCCGTTTTTCACAGATCTTTCTTCTTCCGGCCGACGCTGGGTCTGGACCGCTAAAGTAAAATCTCACCGGACCCAATCCGGTCGATGCCAAATTGACCGGAGAAAACGATGGGCGCAATTCCCGGTCCGGTCTCTCGGGCCAGAATTCCGGAAATGCCCGGTTTGTGCTTTTTTGCCGTTTTTCACAGATCTTTCTTCTTCCGGCCGACGCTGGGTCTGGACCGCTAAAGTAAAATCTCACCGGACCCGGCCCGGTCGATGCCAAATTGACCTAGAAAAACGATCGGCGCAACTTCCGGCCCGAATCTTCGGGCCGGTTCTCCGGTGTCAAGGTTCACTCGCTGAGCATTTTTTCCTGTCAGAGTTGGCATACATCGATCCTCATGACTTGAGTGGGTATCACGCTGTACATGCCTTGTAAATGACGCCGTTCGCAGACAACTATTTTTATCCGCTTCCCTACAAAATTTCAGCTCAAGTCATTTAGTACGTTTCCGAGATCGGTCTGCTGCTGATACTTTTTATCACTGAGCGTGTATGCATTCAGTCTGTGGTGCTTGAGGGGCGTATAGTGGATGAATGGATCCGACCAGCGTGATAAGGACTTTACATGGTCATGGAGAACTCCACCTCATTCCTGTAACGTGTCTCGCGCGTTGAGATGCGCCGTACAGCTGTCGGGTTGGGGTATCGCCAATCCGCCTGAAGATAAGCCGTAACCGCCACTCGGCGGTGCCAGACCTCTCTCGCCATCGCCGGCGGGGATGACCGGTCTGTCAGTATGAGCATGTACCGGAGGTCTCATTTCCCCGTGTGTATAGGGTATGTGTTTTCTGTTGTCCGATGTCTTGGAAGAGGGGATCGGACGTACATCTCTTTTCTCCCGTAAATTCCGCTGGAGGACCGCCAGTGGCGCTGATTAATCCTCATAACGGCGATGCGATCGCCGAAAAGTCTGAGTGCGGTCAAGACTCAAGAGGTGCGATCGAGTAATTTGACTGTTGTTTGATGTCTCCGCGAGGGCCTTACATCACTATTGGAATGCTCGGATGGTGTGGCGCAAGACTTGGATTGCTGTCCCGTGTCCAGGGCTATTTTTTCGATTCAGTGTTCTCGAATGCCCGTAAAAGAGGGCAGGATGCACAAATCTCTGCTATCACCGCACGTAAGCGGCTAGTTACGACGTGCTTGTCGAGAAAAAAATCCAGTGTGAATTTGAGGGTCGGTCATTTGACTGCGCGGGTCTCCGGCGCCAGATTTGGCGTGTCAGGATGCAGCCATTCCACTGCGGCTCTCATTGTACTCTAGCTGACGATCGACTACCAGCACTTCTGTTGCAGTGCCTCTGTTCGCATCTGTGTATTTTTCTCCACTTCCCCGCAAAATTTCAGGCCAGATCATTCAGTACGTTTCCGAGATGGGAATGTTGCTCCTTTCTTTTTTGTTGTTCTCGGGAGCGCAGACGGTCTAACCAGCTGCAGAGACAGGAATGTGTACATGGATCCACACATCGCAATACACGGTAGGAATGCATCCGGGGCGAGCCCATCTGGTTCCCAGAACCTGCCGTGCGAGCTGTGGTGCGGTGTGCGGTGGTGCGAAGTCAGACCGCCGGGAGGAAAGCCAAAATCGCCAATCGGCAGTGCCAGACTTCTGGCGGCACTGCCACTGTATGACTTGAACTTGCCATTGGCATCACGCCAGCGGCCCAGGCGAGTATTCTTCTGTTTATTATGTCATGATGATATAATGTAAGACTAGCGGGTGGCAGGGCCTTTGGCGTCAGCAGCAGGTACTGTTACCGCCAAACCGCCAGTGGCGGAACGCGAAGTCAATATAGCACCGCCATGACCGTCGCAACGTCTCCTCGACGCCGACGGCCCCTCTGTTTTTTTTCCCTTTCTCTCTAGACGGTGCCCAAGGAGCTTATGAGTCTCTCTGTGCATGCGCTGACACTGTGGTACAAGACCGAGATCGATTTTCCGTATCGAGGCCATGTTTCTCGGTCGATCTTGTCTGGACCCCGAGAAAGAGGGGAGGTTGCACAAATCTCTGCTATCACCGAAAGTAAGCGGCTGGTTCTGTCCTGTTTGTCAAGAAAAAAATCACAGCGTGATTTTGAAGGTCGGTCATTTGGCTGGTCGGGTCTCTGGGGCCAGATTTGACGCATCTTGAGGGAGTACTTTCACCGCGAATGTCAGCGCATACCAGCGGATCAACAACATCCATCCCTTTCACGAGGGTGACTCTATTCGCATGCATCTATTTTTATCTGCTTCCCTGCCAAATTTCAGGACAGGTCATTCAGTACGTTTTCGAGATCGAGCTGCTACCCCTTCTTTTTCCTTGCTCTCGGGAGAGCATCCAGTTTGGCCAGCCGCAGAAGCTGAGACAGGTCCGTGGATCTGAACGCTGTCCAATGCAGCAGAAGTGCATTCAGGGTGACTCTATCTGTTCTCCAGAACATGTCGTGCGAGCCATGGTAAGCTTGGGCGGTCGCGAGCTTGGTGTAGAGTCAGACCGCCGGGAGAAAGCGATAACCGCCAATCGGCAGTGCCAGACCTCTGACGGCACCGCCACCACACGATATAACTTTGGCACTGGCATCACGCCAGTGGCATCTGTCCATCACCTGGTCAGGATGAGGAGCCTGGCATGACAATGGAAGAATAGCGGATGGCAGGATCTTTGGTTCGAGCTCCAGGTACTGATACCGCCAAGCCGCCAGTGGCGGTACCAGACATGTCGGATGGTACCGCCGTGACCGCCGAAGCGGAGGCAGATGATTTCCGGTCCCCCCTTTTTTTTCCTTCCTCTCTCTCTCTATAGAGGGTGCACGAATAGATTACTGCCACTTTACTTACATACGGTTACAAGACCGAGATCGTTTTTCGATGTCGAGGCTCTATTTCTCGATCAACCCTTGTCGAGCCATCGAGAACGAGAGGAAGATGCACGAATCTTTGCATTCACCGAAAGTAAGCGGCTGGTTCTGTCGTGCTTGTCGAGAAAAAAATTTGGTGTGAATTTGAGGGTCGGTCATTTGACTGCTCGGGTCTCTGGCGCCGATTTTGACGCGTTAGGATGCAGCTGTTGCAGTGCTGATCGTAGTGCATTGTAGCCGGACAATGTCTACCGCTACCACTACGAAAGCGACTCTACTTGTACCCATCTATTTTTATCTTGGTCCCTGCGAAATTTCAGCTTGTGTCATTCAGTACGTTTGCGAGATCGTCGTGTCGCTCTCCCTTCTTTCTCGCTCTCGAAACTGCACGCTTAGGGGGTAGGGTTAGGGTCGAGAACGGGTGAAAAAAATCTGAGGGCAATCGAACCGGCCGCACAGCTTCAGATGCTATCCTCCTCTATCCCAGGACACGCGTTGCGAGCCGTGATACGTTGTGCGGCTGCGGGCTTGATGTATTGTGCGACCGCCGAAATAGGCAGTCGGCGGTGCCAGAGTTTTCGAGGCACCGCCAAACACCTGATCTTGGCGCCATGCCAGCTCACCCTGCATGGTATCTATTTATAGACTCTGTCCAATCAGTTCAGGCTCTGCTGCTCAGGCTACGAAGCCCAGCATCAAGGCTGGTGTCGAGATGTACAGTGTTTTGGATTGGGATAAGTACAACCGCCAAGGGAGAAACGCACCGCCGGGCGGTTCAACTTGCAATCGCTTGTGCAGCCATCAAAGGGGGAGGAAATGCCCGCACCAGCCTCCATTCTGATCTCCACCAGCCTGCTTGTTTACTCTGCCATGTAATTCTTCTCTTTAACATCGACACACCTGATACCAACACCTGGCCCTGCTTGGTTGTTTTCCACACGCCGGCCGTTCCTTGTACCTGATTCAAGAAGATCTCGCTTAGAGATGGTCTTCCTCCTCCTTTGCTGATCACTCCTTCCGACTCTGAGCTTCCGATGTGAGCTTCCGTTGCTTGCAGACATCACCTTGCGCCTGGCGGTCGTCCCAATTTAGGGATTAGGGGGAACTGCTGTTGGTCCATTTCTGCTTTCGTCGTTTCCGTCCCTTTTTCTCATCCTTCAAGCATCCACCATGCCCACCTCAAATTACTTCAAGCATCCTTCGGAGAACCTCTTAGCATGTCAAGCAGTCATGGTAGGACATCCTTCCGTGCTCGATCTTGATTTCTGCTGATCCTTCCTCTCTCCTTCCTGCTCGGGATCTTGACAGGTAGGCACTTCTTCACAGTCAAAAAATTTTCACTGACCGTCTTGCTTCTGCTGACACTGATCCGATGCTGACGCTCCTTGCTTCCTCTTTGA
>MAPW01000246.1:0-27634 GCA_001689995.1 Tilletia indica
GGGTGGGCGTGGGCCGCTTGGGTTTTATTTCGACCTCTTTCATATTCACTCTCTTCTTCCTTCAGACCTGCAGCCTGCACTCTCTTCCTCTTCCATCGCCGCCTTTCTTTGACGCTCGACATCATGGGCAGCAGGATAGTCGAGGCACACTGCGAAAATCTGATGCAAATTAGACATTAGCGATGCCAAATGTTCGTCGCTGGAGCTTTCACTTACCCTTCGCCGGCGGCGTTGATTAGCGGAAAGATGGAAGAATTTTGTCGTTTTTGAAACGTTTCCTTTGCCTGCATCTTCTCTCTCTCTCAGCTTGCTCTTGCCTCTTTCCTGGAATTTTGAGTTCTCTTTCTCCATCTGACATCAACAACAGTCAGGACAACAAGATTCTTACCGGCAGTCTCTCAGCTGTCATCTCAACCCTCTAAAATGTCGACAACTGTCTTCCAAAACCTCCGTCACTGTGGATAAAGGAACGGTGGAGGCCGTAGAGGCTCCGGAGTCGGCACTGTCTATGACACATTGACACCTCACGGCTCACACCGTCAGAAATTTCCAGACGAGATCGCTATCGATGAAGGCACAGAAGGAAACAGTGAGATAAATTGGCAAATCTTTCGGACCTCAAGATCATGGGCCTGGAGCTCATTGAGCGTCAGCGCAACCTCCGTGACATATTGACCGCCGCCATAACCCATCACGACACCTCCGACCTGGCCAATGTTCGCGAGCTCGTATCCAAGGTTGTGACGCTGCGTCACAAGTTTGACGAGGTCTTCGTGGAGCCGACGATCATCACCGTGGCCGTCAATCGCGTGTTTCACGCTCAGAACTACGATGCGTTGCTGGAGCTCGTTCATCGCCCTCTCTCATTTCGCCCGAGCGCTTGGCCAAAGGCTTTCTTCCAGAACGGAAAAGGCTTCCTCTACTTACGAGAGGATCAAAAGCCGATCATAACGACTCTCTCAACGTTTGGGGCGGACGCTCCAGCGCAGACGTGATGGATCCAAGCAGTCAAGGAGCATATGGAGGACGATGGCGGGAGGACACGGACAACTACGGCAAGTATGTTGGCGAGACGGCCGCCTCAGACGAGGTAGCCGAGCGCCTGGAGCAAGATGAGGACGTCAAGATCTTTCCCCGCTACGGCAAGTGGCAGGAAACACGGCAGAAACTTGCTCTGAATGTCGGTGGCGGCACCTCAACCTCCAAAGCCGACGGCATCTTTATCATCTGGGCTCTGCGGGATGTTCCTTCGGCCGCTACGACGACAGGTCTCTTGTCGCTCAAGAAATGGAGCGGGTCCTGGTCGCAATCACTGGACTCTCGTCTCTCAACTCAGCTGTGGGAGGGTTCTACTTCCCTTGGGACCATGCCATCCTCAAGCAATCCACCGAGTCCTTCCGCGATGCCAACAAGGCCTATGCGAGAACCTCACTAAGCCGACGGATTGGCGTTGGAGTCCATCAAAGGCTTCGCAAGCTAGATCAAAACTTCTTGACAGGCCTAGAAAAACACCCGAAGGATAGCGTCGGGAACATCATAAAGGGCCAGCCACTTCAAGAACAACAAAAGATGCGAGCATCGGCATCGACGGCCCCAGCTTCGGCCGTGATCCTCAAAGACATCACGCTCGAGAGCTTTCGAGGCACGCATTCAGGAAGAGCTTACTACTTCGGCAGCGCCCCCTGTTCCTGATTCTGCGCTGGAGGTTCAGCTCTGAGAAGCTGTGGAGATGATGTGGACGCCAGATGTTTCCGACAAAAATTTTGCACTTTCCAGCTGCGATTCTTTGGAACTCCACACTTCCGCACTACTGGTGGGCGTTCTTGTAAGAATTTTCAGCGTACTTGTCTTTCGGTTTTCCCTGATATGAATGCTAACAAGCTCCAAATGGCAATATAGTGTTTACAGTGACATTTTCGTGAGATAAATATTTGTTTATTGACGTGTAAATATTGTGCTATTTATCAATTATATAATATAGGCCAGCAGGGTTTTTTTTTTTAAAAAAAAAAAAAAAAAAAAAAAAACTTCAAACACCTCCGTCGCATCGGGCAGCCATGAAGATGAGTATGACCCGGAAACCTCATCCCTTTTCCAGACATCATGGACACGGCGCATCACACAGCAGCAGCAGTCAGCAGGAGCCGCGTCCAACCCCAGCTCCCACCCAGCCACACTTGCGGGGCTCAGCACCGGGTCAGAAGGAGCAGCTCTCAACGCCGAGAACATCATGGACACGGCGGATCACACAGCAGAAGCAGGAGGCGCATCCAACCCCAGCTCCCTCCCAGACAGACTCGCGGGGCCCAGCATCGGGTCAGAAGCAGCAGTTCTCAACGCCGAAGACATCATGGACACGGCTGATCACACAGCAGGGGCAGGAGGCGCGTCGAAGCCCGCGAACACAGATGCGCCGACGACAACTCTGATGGATCGTCAATCCTGTCCACGCCACCGGAACTAGATCACGCCGAGCATCAACAGGCCTCAGGACATGATGATCCAATGTGGCAGGGCTTATACGGATGCGGGGAACGAAGACTTCAACATGGGGACAAGTGCGGGTGGCCATTGGAATGGAAAAGAAGGGCAGGAGGACCAAGACCACGGGCAATCAGATGATCGTCGTCGCCAGCGCAGCGTCAGCCCCTCAACACTCAGGGGAAGATGCCACGACAGCCCGGCCAAGGGGGAGGGACAGGAGCAGGGAATGGCCCACGAGCGAAGAATGCCACAGGCACGAACAGTAGAAAGCGAAAGGTCCAGAGGAAAGTCACTCTCACCGATGATGAGTGGGCCAAGGTGTACGAGTACATGATGCGGATTGCGGGGCCGGCCCCAGCCGACCCCATCAGGATCGCCCGAAAGGCAGCCCAGAACATCAGCGGCTACGCCGGTGTGGCTCGCTCCACCATACACGGGCCTGACAATCCGACCCTTCGCAAACAAATGTCCAAGACCGACCTCACCGACGTGTCCATTGCTCGGGGAGAGGGCTCCAAGATGGCGCAACTCGCTCTGGGAGAAGCGGAACTAGCGGAACGGGCACAAGACGTAATGGCCTGGCAGGTGTTGACGGAGTGGATGGCCTTCGTCATCATCAACCGAAGAGCTCTGGCTCTGGACAGCGCATACAACAAAGACATCAACAGTATTTCTGAGGTGCACGCAAGCCAATTCAGCAGGACGCATCGTTCGGCAGGTGCCCTCAGACTCCTCATTCTCGCACTGGCTCTCGGGGACTTAGGTTTCCTTCCTCTCCTGCTCCCAATCGGAAACTCTCTCAAGTCGACCGAGAGTCTGGGAAGGATGGGGGCAAAGCCATTTGGTGCTCTGGTAACTTTCCTGCAGACTGGGGAAGACGGGCGCGACGAGAAGGAACTGTGGGAGACATCGCCGAAGCAAGCAGCAAGAAGAAACGCTGCTCGGTTCGTCGCCAAGTGGATCTTGCCGCTGGCGTGCGGTGCCATGGCCAAGTTCTACAAGATGTGCGTGTCACTGGACAAGGCCCTCCGCGACGAAATGATGTTCGATGTCAGGATCGGAAACAAAAAGGCTCCAAATGGCAATATAGTGTTTACAGTGACATTTTCGTGAGATAAATATTTGTTTATTGACGTGTAAATATTGTGCTATTTATCAATAGTGGCTCTGGCTGTAGGCCAGAAATTCCCCAGACTCAAAGAGCCACACTTCACCGGTACGGTCTTCTGTACATCTGAACAAGAAAGCAAAAGATGCGGCAAGTTATGAATCATAACCTATCATCTATGAGTGTTGATCGTTGGACGTTGAGCGGTTGAGCCTTGAGGCTTGAGATTTGAGACTTGAGGCCTTGAGGGGAAGGCATCTTTTGAATGAAAATGAAAATTAAAAATTAAATTGAATTAAATTAAGACTTAATCGCCACAAGTATGTGGGGATGGGGAATAGATTTTTAAGACCTCGCAAAACATTTAACATTTTTCCGGCCCAAAATTTTACGCAGTTACTACAGACCTCGTAAATAGTAGCCTCATCGCTCGACTATGCTGTTGCCTGCTACCACACATCCTGCGAAATATGCTGAACCTGTAAGGAAGCAGCATCAGGGTGGCTGCGCCACCCTTCAACTGCTTCTTGGAGGTCGTATTTTGGAAGAAAAAGCTGTTTCATGAATCCTGGAGGTCGTAAAGCACACATCTGTGTATCAGAAGTCGCTCAAATTCTCACCCGTTCTCTCTCATATACATCTTATTCCTAGATGTTCACGATCAGCGACACTGTGGCCACCAATTACTATTACCTCAGTAAGATTTTGACATGCATAATATGTTTCCCGTTCCCTGGTAATACAATGTACATGAGATGATCGTGGTCGTCCAGAGGAAGTGGTCAGAGCGAAGAAGTCAGGCGAAGTAAAGAAGATTGTATTTCTTAACAATGACTACCAATGCAGAAAGATGTGGAAGGATAAGGTGGAGCAGCGTGGGAGGTGTTAGAGTCGGAAGAGTCGCCGTTGCTGAGTTCATTCCGATTATGAAGCTCGCGCTCACAGCGCCTAAGTCACTGCCAACTTTCTTCAACCAGATCTCCTCCGATTCCCAATCGTTCTGTAGGTAAGAGAATACGAGAGTCAGTGGGGTTATCAGGTAGGTCAGCAAGAGAAAGAGACTACGTACCTTGGTGACCTTGGCAGACTTATCGACGGCACTTCTCAACGGCCTAAAGGACACCGACGGCAGCGGTCTGTCCAAATGGGGGAAGGTGTTGAAAACATCCACACAGATGGGCGTGGTTGGGATTGATGAACTTGGGGGCGGCCTCGATGGACTTGCCGGACCGACGGTCGATCTTCTCGATGAGCTCGGCGAACTTGCAGGTAATGTGGGCGGTGTGGCAGTCGAGCACTGGGGCGTAACCGGCACCGATCTGGCCGGGGCGATTCATGACAATGTCCTGAGCCAATTTCCTGAGCAGTGAGAGAGGCGGCCTCCGCGGCGGGGTCGTTCTTGGAGTCCGAGCAGACGTTACCGCGGCGGATGTACTTGACGGAGACGGTCTTGTCGTTGAAACCGGCGCTGTCTCCGGGAAGACCCTCAACAAGCTGCTTGTGGTGCATCTCGACGGACTAGACCTCGGTGGTGACGTTGGAAGGAGCGAAGGTGACAACCATTCCGGCCTTGATGACAACGGTCTTGAACACGACCGACGGGTACTTTGCCGATACCGCCGATCTTGTAAACATCCTGGAGGAGAAGACGGAGGGGGCTCGATGGCGTCAATGGCATCGAGGAGGGTCTGCCGGGTGACTTGCCGGCCTTGATCTTCCCGTTTCATCCCTTGTACCAGGGCATGTTAGCGGTGGCCTCGATCAGGCTGTCACCGCGCCACCCGGAGATGGGAACGAAAGCGACGGACTTGGGGTTGTAACCGACCCTTTTGATGAAGTTGGAGGTCTCCTTGGCGATTTCGTTGAAGCGCTCCTCGGACCACTTGCTGGTGTTCATCTTGTTGACGGCGACGATGAGCTGAGGGACACCGAGGGTGAAGGCGAGGAGGGCGTGCTCACGAGTCTGGCCACCCTTGAAGATACCAGCCTCGAACTCACCCACACCACCGGCGATGATGAGGATGGCACAGTCGGCTGCGAAGTACCGGTGATCACGTTCTTGATGAAATCGCGGTGGCCGGGAGCGTCGATGACGGTGACGTTGTACTTGGGAGTATCGAACTTCCAGAGCGCAATGTCAATGGTGATACCGCTCGGCCTTCACCTTGTCGAGAACCCATGCGGACTTGAATGAGCCCTTGCCCAACTCAGCGGCCTCCTTCTCGACCTATTGTGTGTGAAAAGAATGTGTAAGCTACGTGCATGTAAGATGAGGTGGCGAACAGGACAGGATGCAACGAACCTTCCCGATGGAACGCTTGTGGGTACCTCCGCACTTGTAGATGAGGTGAACAGTGGTGTTGGACTTGCTGGAGTCGATGCCGTCGCTACTGGCAACAAGCCGGTCAAAGCAGGTAGGAGACCCGTGGTGGGAAGGATGTCCGTGACGATGGGAAGACCCGTGGTGGGGAGAATGCCACCGGGAAGGCTGATCGAGGGCAGGCCCGAGGTAGGCAGGATGTCCGTGATGCTACCGAGACTGATCGATTCAGATCAGGAAGGGGATCAGAAATGTCAGTCAAATAAGAAGACCCGGCTGGAGATGGAAACTATCACTCACGGAAGAGAAACGGAGACTGTTGCAATGGAAAGCGACGCCGAGACGCCAAGTCCATCGGTAGGCGTGATGCCTGCTCGCAAGAGGCCGGTGTCAAGAGCTGAGGTGACGGCTGGGGGCAATGACGTGAGAGCCGGAACAGTAGCCGTGACCGAGCCAATCGGAAGAGATGCTGTAGCAGAAATGCCAGTCAAGCCACCGCTGAAGGTGACCGAGCCTGTGATAGGAGCGCTGACGGGGACAGTGTGAGGCACGGTGATGTCGCCAATCGTCACCGTGGCGCCGATAATGCTGCTCAATCCGACGTCAACTGACAGGAAACCGCTGCCTGTAGGCAATGTGCCAGTAGGGATGACATCCGTGACACCAGGAAGAGTCGCCGTCGGGAGGAAGGTGGTCAGACCAGGGAGACCGGTGGTGGTCAGGATGTCGGTTACACCGGGAAGACCAGTGGGGACGATGTCGGTGACGCCAGGGAGACCAGTGCCGGGAGGATGTCGGTGACACCGGGAAGACCCGAAGTGGGGAGAACGCCGCCAGGGAGGGTAAACGAGGAAAGACCAGTGGGGAGAATGTCGGTAACGCCAGGGAGACCAGTGCCAGGGAGGATGTCGGTGAGACCAGGAAGACCCGTGGTGGGGAGAACACCGCCGAGGAGGGTAACCGAGGGAAGAACAGTGCGGATGTCGGTAACGCCAGGGAGACCCCAGGTGGGCAGGATGTCGGTGACGCCAGGGAGGCCTGAGGTAGGCGAGATACCACCGGGAAGGCTGATCGAATGAAGACGGAGACATTCATAGAGGTTAGCAAGAAGCTCTGAGGAAGTGAGAGAGCGCGTACTCACGTTGCACTGGGGAGCAAATCAGTGACACCGGGGAGACCCGAGGTGGGGAGAATGAGAAGTAGTGTCCTCAGCGTCGAGGATGACCTTGATGACCATGGATCCGTCGATAGCGACACGCGTCCGCTTGTCGGTGATATCGATGTGGTAGACGACGGCGGTGAGGATGGGCTCGTATACGGCTGTGAGGTTGCGGGAGCGGGAGCGGGGCTGCTTGACACCGGCGTAGGAGAGACGTCAAATGTCCGACGCGCAAGGGGCCGGGATCGACGTGCTGGATGGCCGAGGATGAGGCATGCCAGGTCGGATGTGGGAGCAGAGCGCACCACGGGGAGCAACCAGCCGCGCGGGGAAGCTGCATAAAGGACTGAGAGTCGACGTAGACGCAGGAAGACTGTACGAAGCAGGAGGGACACAAAGGAGGAGAGTTGAATCGAAGGAAGAGATACGATTCAGTTGTGGAAAACAGGGAGGTTCGGGCGGAGAGATGACTTACCACGCGATGGAGAGGAAGGACGAAGAGTCGCAAACGCTGTGGTGCTGTGTTAAGTGGAGAACCTTGACCGATGTATGTGAAGGGGATGTGAAGAGGAGAGATGAGTAGGAGATGACGAGAGGCGTGTGGAGCACCAAGGAACGAGAAGCATCGTTGGAGAGATCGGAGAATGGAATGGGAGAAGATGTGAAAGGCGATGTAGGGACGAAGAAGGAGGGATCGCTGTGAGTGTTGCGAAGATGCTCGTGGTAGCAGTGAAAAGGGGTATTCAGTTTTGTTTCGGCCGCACTTCTGAGTTCGCGAATTTTGGCCCACTTTCTGAGTACCCGCCTTTTTCACCTTCCTGAGTTCACGTGCTGTAGCTTCACTGCGCGCAACGCGTCGCGTCATCACGCTGTGTTTCGCGCGCCTTGAGCGCACTCCCTTTACCTCCAATCAACACCTTTTTCGATGCCAAACCTTTCAGAAAGAGCGCGTCTGATTCGAACGCTGATATCATACGTCAAGCTGTTAGTTGCAGCAGCAGCAGACGACGAGGAGCTCGAAGACGAGGTAGACGAGGCTGCAGATGCCCTGCAGCTTGTCGAAGAACACCGATATCTGCGCCGCGATCGACCTCCAGAGGAACAGCGCATGCGCAACGCGTATGCCCGCTGCGAAGAACATCTTTCTTGGAACGAAGACGACTTCAAACGCGCCTTTCGGGTGACTCAGACGCAGCTGCGCGCGATAGCGGCGCTACTGGAGAAGGACGACGTGTTCCAGAAGAAAGCCCGTGGCCGTCCGCAGCAACCCATCATCCATCAACTTCTACTCGTTCTTTGGCGCCTTGCGCATTCTGGCACTGGCGCAACTGTCTTCCATATCGCTGAGCGTTTCGGTGTATCTGGTGAGAAATGAGAATGTGTATAGATCTTCTACTTGCGCAATTGATTCACACTCTTTTCGTTACATCCGCATCGCATTTCGCAATGATGCAGAAGGGTCTGTGCTTGCATGGACAGACCGAGTCATTTGCGCTCTGATTGCAATAGAAGAGAAGTATGTTTGGTGGCCCTCGCGCGGAGAGCGTCAGCAGATACGGCAGGACCTGAGCGACAATCACGGCCTGGCTGGTTGTGTTGGATTCATCGACGGGACGCATATCAACCTCGCCGAAGCACCAGCGCGCAAAGATGCCGCCGACTTCTTCAATAGGCATCATCGTCACTCCTTCAACCTCCTCGCCGTGGTGGACTACAACCTTCGCTTTCGCTTTCTCCTCCTCGGGTTTCCCGGCTCAGCTCACGATCAGCGCGTCTATCGCGCATGCGCGCTGGCACAGTTCCCAGACGATCATTTTTCTACCGATGAATTCATATTGGGTGACTCTGGATACACAAGTGATGCTCATATGGTCTCTTTGTTTCGTCGCTACCGTGGTCAGGAATCCTTAGCTCCTGCACAGGTAGGCAATGCGATCTATTTGTAGCTCTTTGAATAGATGATAGCATCCTGATTTTTGTCTCCGACCTTCCCCTTCCCTTCCTTCCTTCTTCTCAAGGTTGCCTTCAACCAACATGCTTCTCCTCGCCGCGTTGCCGTGGAGCATGCTTTTGGCATCCTCAAGCTCCGCTGGCAGTCCTTGCGGGCTCTTCCTATCTCGCTCAAGGACGAGCTTGAAGAGGCACGGGCGGCCTGCTGGATTCGCGCTTGTGTTGTCCTCCACAACATCCTCATCGATGGAGCATCAGAGCCCGGAATGTGGCTCACGGCCGACGAGCGAGACGAGGCCCGACACGTTCACGGGCCGGACTTCACGCGCTGGGAACAAGAGGGAGAGGACCTGTTAGCATCTGTGGGGCTAGAGGGAGACCAGGGAGATGAGGAAGAAGGAACGCAGGGGCAGAGGCTTCGAAAGCGGGTACAGCAGTTCGCACGAGTCTGGCAAGCACAACGTTAGAAAAGATGTATTGAGGAGAGTGGGAGTACATACAATCACATGTTCTCAAAGTAGACGTTTGCTTTCTCCATCGCCTCCTGAAATTCCAACATGTGATCCTTTGCACAGTACTCGCGAGCAAGCGACATGATGGCAGCAAGCTTCTCCGCCTTCATCTTGATCTTGTTGAGGTCGCCGTCCATCTTGGTACGCTCCTTGCTGCGATTCTCGAGCGCCATCTCGACTGCACTGGGCTTGCGTTTAGAACCTGCAGACCAGCGATAACGAGACAAGAGAGTCGTCAGTCCCTTGCACCTTTGAGCAGGGAGAGAAGGGAGTGCCACACTACTCACTGCTCGAAGTATCTGCTTTTCCAAACTTGCGACCTGTATTGGACGGTCGTCCCTTCCCTTCCTTCTTAACCGTGATCTTCTTCTCCTTCCCCGCTTCGTTCACCTTCTCTTTTCCTTTCTCGTTTGCTTCACCTGTCTTCTGTTCCTTGTCACCGCTCTGTTCCTTCTCTCCCTGATCTTCCTTTCCCCCACCCTCGTACTCGTTTCCCCCACCCTCTTTATCTCCACCATCGTCCTCCTCATTCTCATGTTCTTCACTGTCCTCTGACATTGAATCCTCATCTTTGTTCTGCCCATCGTCTCCTTCGGAAGACACCAGAGCCTTCCGCAGCGCAGCGCCTGCCGGATCCCCTTTGCCGGTGGTGCTGTAGCTTCCCTTCGGATTTGACGCGATGCGATCCCCCATGATGTCGACGATCTCGTAGTAGAACGAGCATCGCTTGCGTACAGCCTCTGAAAGAAAGGAGAAATTCTATAGTTTAGATTATGTTTGCGGAATGCTTTGTGATTGTTCAAAGCAACATACCCTCAACAGACGTCTCAGCAAGTGTGAGGCGTAGATCCGAGTCCTCCCCGTCTTCGTCGTTACTGTCCTGATCTTCCACGGCTGCCGCATCGTCCAAAATGCCCTGTCCAGTCTGCTTGCGCCAGTCATTGGCCTCTCTGAAAGACTTCTCCATGGACTTAATCTACAGTTACGTGATGAAAGAGAAAGTCCAAGTGTTCTGCTCGTCAGTATCCGCTACCAAATCGCGTAATAGCGACATGAGAATTATTCATACTGACCTTGTCAACCACGGCGCTGGGAGTGCGAACAGATTGACACTTGTATTTGACCATCCTTTGAACGATATCTGAGGCCAACGCAACCTGGGTGTCTCCCTCACTGCCCTTCCATTTGTCGTAGTTGTTGTTCTCCTGCAGCCAATTGAGAGTGATCGTGAAAGAAGAGGGATACCCGGGGGCAAACGCGTCGTTTTTCCATTGCAACGCTGTATCTGGCTTGGCTTTAGCCTTAGACTTGGCTGTTGCCTTAGATACGGGCGTCTGAAAAGAATCGATCATAACATCATTAGAACATTAAAAGCCTGAATTGTGAAGCTTGGAGCATTTGGAGTAGGGTAAACTAACCGGCATTGGAAGGGGAGCTGCTGACGTTGACGCGTTGGCGCCAGCATCGGCGGTGCCGGCAACAGAGGCAGGGGCGAGGACAACTGCGCTGGCGACCTCGCGCTCTATACCACTACCGTTACCAGCAGACCCCTCGCCAGTATCGTTGGGGGCGAGGAGAGGGCCAGCGACAGCATCGGTGTCGAGCAAAAGGTCGCCGGCGACAGCTGGTACGCGCTGCTTGTTCTGCAAAGACACATTGACAGGATGAAGAGGTTTGCCAGCACGCACACACGCGCGCGCGCAGAAGGCAGAAGCTGGTAGCGAGAGACTCACTGTGCTGCTGGTATCGCCAGCCGGGCTTGTTCGTTTGTTCTGTTGAAAGGAAGAACGAGAGCAGCAAAAATTAGAACATGACCTGGCAGCTGTCACGCGTAAGAATCGGATGCGCTACTTGCCTGAGTCCCAGTCCGAGTCGCCTTGGGGGTAGGCAGGGGGAGAGCGGGGAGGGCGGAAGTGGAAGCCTTGCGCGTGGGCGTAGAAGAAGAGGCGGCAGCGAGCGGTTTGCGCTTTGGGGTTGGAGACGGGGACGGAGCAGCAGTGGATGATTTGCGCTTGGAGGCCATCTGAACGGAAGAAAAATGACTGCATCAGAAAACTCTCATAGCGCGTACACAGAACTGCTCTCCTACTCACTGCTTTCTTATGTGTTTGCCAGAGGTTTGTATGTGTCGATTTGCGGTAGAGAGAGAAAGGTGTGTAAAGGGTGAAAAAGTGATGGTGTTTCGTTGACCCGAACTCAGGACGTGATGGTGAACTCCTCGACCGATTTTGGCTTGACGTGAACTCAGGACGATCTTCCTATTGAATTCCTGAGTTCGCACTCTCACAACCCTAAAAACTCTCGGACTCAGACAAACTGAATACCCCTAAAGAGGAAGGTATTCAAGGGCTTGAGGCATTCAGGGGCTTGGGTGCTGTC
Organism: Tilletia indica; assembly: GCA_001689995.1. Lineage (NCBI taxonomy): Eukaryota > Fungi > Basidiomycota > Exobasidiomycetes > Tilletiales > Tilletiaceae > Tilletia > Tilletia indica. The sequence goes on from MAPW01000246.1 coordinate 11,913, forward strand.
GGAGATTAAACAGGACATTGCTCGGCCGAGGTTAAAACGCCGAACAGGCAGAAAACACGTCCAGAAGCATCAATTGTGGTGCAAACATCATGGAATTTGGTGTGGTACGAATGGCAGGGATATGCACCCCTGTCATTTGGTGAAGAAGGTGCCGTTGTCTTGTAATTTCGGGTAGCTAGTAAGCAAATGAAGGTTTTTATTTTTCGGCCGAATCCGAGATTCGGGTCTAAAACCCCATCTTACTTACGTAAGAGTCTGGGGAATTGCCATTTGGAGCTTGTTAGCATTCATATCAGGGAAAACCGAAAGACAAGTACGCTGAAAATTCAGTAGTGCGGAAGTGTGGAGTTCCAAAGAACCGCAGCTGGAAAGTGCAAAATTTTTGTCGGAAACATCTGGCGTCCACATCCTCTCCACAGCTTCTCAGAGCTGAACCTCCAGCGCAGAATCAGGAACAGGGGGCGCTGCCGAAGTAGTAAGCTCTTCCTGAATGCGTGCCTCGAAAGCTCTCGAGCGTGATGTCTTTGAGGATCACGGCCGAAGCTGGGGCCGTCGATGCCGATGCTCGCATCTTTTGTTGTTCTTGAAGTGGCTGGCCCTTTATGATGTTCCCGACGCTATCCTTCGGGTGTTTTTCTAGGCCTGTCAAGAAGTTTTGATCTAGCTTGCGAAGCCTTTGATGGACTCCAACCCAGTCCGTCGGCTTAGTGAGGTTCTCGCATAGGCCTTGTTGGCATCGCGGAAGGACTCGGTGGATTGCTTGAGGATGGCATGGTCCCAAGGGAAGTAGAACCCTCCCACAGCTGAGTTGAGAGACGAGAGTCCAGTGATTGCGACCAGGACCCGCTCCATCTCTTGAGCGACAAGAGACCTGTCGTCGTAGCGGCCGAAGGAACATCCCGCAGAGCCCAGATGATAAAGATGCCGTCGGCTTTGGAGGTTGAGGTGCCGCCACCGACATTCAGAGCAAGTTTCTGCCGTGTTTCTACCACTTGCCGTAGCGGGGAAAGATCTTGACGTCCTCATCTTGCTCCAGGCGCTCGGCTACCTCGTCTGAGGCGGCCGTCTCGCCAACATACTTGCCGTAGTTGTCCGTGTCCTCCCGCCATCGTCCTCCATATGCTCCTTGACTGCTTGGATCCATCACGTCTGCGCTGGAGCGTCCGCCCCAAACGTTGAGAGAGTCGTTATGATCGGCTTTTGATCCTCTCGTAAGTAGAGGAAGCCTTTTCCGTTCTGGAAGAAAGCCTTTGGCCAAGCGCTCGGGCGAAATGAGAGAGGGCGATGAACGAGCTCCAGCAACGCATCGTAGTTCTGAGCGTGAAACACGCGATTGACGACCACGGTGATGATCGTCGGCTCCACGAAGACCTCGTCAAACTTGTGACGCAGCGTCACAACCTTGGATACGAGCTCGCGAACATTGGCCAGGTCGGAGGTGTCGTGATGGGTTATGGCGGCGGTCAATATGTCACGGAGGTTGCGCTGACGCTCAATGAGCTCCAGGCCCATGATCTTGAGGTCCGAAAGATTTGCCAATTTATCTCACTGTTTCCTTCTGTGCCTTCATCGATAGCGATCTCGTCTGGAAATTTCTGACGGTGTGAGCCGTGAGGTGTCAATGTGTCATAGACAGTGCCGACTCCGGAGCCTCTACGGCCTCCACCGTTCCTTTATCCACAGTGACGGAGGTTTTGGAAGACAGTTGTCGACATTTTAGAGGGTTGAGATGACAGCTGAGAGACTGCCGGTAAGAATCTTGTTGTCCTGACTGTTGTTGATGTCAGATGGAGAAAGAGAACTCAAAATTCCAGGAAAGAGGCAAGAGCAAGCTGAGAGAGAGAGAAGATGCAGGCAAAGGAACGTTTCAAAAACGACAAAATTCTTCCATCTTTCCGCTAATCAACGCCGCCGGCGAAGGGTAAGTGAAAGCTCCAGCGACGAACATTTGGCATCGCTAATGTCTAATTTGCATCAGATTTTCGCAGTGTGCCTCGACTATCCTGCTGCCCATGATGTCGAGCGTCAAAGAAAGGCGGCGATGGAAGAGGAAGAGAGTGCAGGCTGCAGGTCTGAAGGAAGAAGAGAGTGAATATGAAAGAGGTCGAAATAAAACCCAAGCGGCCCACGCCCACCCACCGCTATAAAAGCACGCATTCTCGGTTCTGGCATTCTGTCGGTGGACTTGAGGTGTCCTCTGGAGACGGCGGTCGCGGCCGACGGAAAAGGGATGAGGTTTCCGGGTCATACTCATCTTCATGGCTTCCCGATGCGACGGAGGTGTTTGTAGTTCATTTTTGGTTCCGGGTGAGTGCCCTGGAAGTGTCAAATCACCAAATTTTGCATTCCGGCTTCCGGGCTCCCCGCAATTTTTCGCGGAAGGCCCCGAAATTCCGGGGAGCTCATTTCGGGGCCCTTCCGTGCTCATCCTTACATCCAAGGGCTCGTCATCGTGAAAGGGTTGGAATTCAATTGACAGGTCTACATTGAGAAGCCTTTCAATTACACCAGGCCAATGAACGGATATTCCCTTTGCCCACTGGTCCCGCTCCCAGGTCAGTACCAGCCCTCGAAGCCGCTCGCGGAGCTGCTCCTCAGAAGCCTGAGCGTGCTGGGACCAATGCTTGCCTGCTGATATTTAGTCTTCGGCCAGAGTGACGAAAGCTGTGGAATCGTTCTGGACCTGGCTAGGGATGCGGGTATACTCGCCCGCTCCCGCTTTCAGCTCTTCGACCCGTATATCGTCCCAGCTGAGGATCCTGGCGGCTTCGCGTCAATCGTGAAACACGCTCCCTAAGAGCAGCGCTGCAAAGTGCAAGCAGCTTCGAGTGTAGGCCTGAGCTGAGAGCGGGAAGAGCGTTCCAAGGGCATGGTGCAAAGCGTCCGCCCTGCATTGAGGTGGGAAGAGACTGCGGAAGGCCTTGAAAGCGATAAAGCTCGGATCATACCGATTGACTAATTGAAGACAAATAAATCCAATAAAAGGAGAACTGACTGGCTGATCAACCTGACGGAAAAAACTGAAGAACTGCCTTATTAAAGAGGAAAAAACAGGAGTAAGATGGACGCGGTTTTTTGCTTATTTTCCTCCGTCCGCGACTTCCGCGAAAAACTCCGCGGAAATTTGTCGCTTAAAAAAAGCCTCCACCTCCGCCGATCTTGTACTCGCGGAGCTTTTCCTCTCTCCGCGACTCCGCGGAAACCGGCCTGAAAAATCTGAACCCCTCCGCGCTCCCCAAAACTGCCGCCGCACCGGACAGAGTTGCTCCGTGCTCCGCGACGTTTTGCGGCACGGAGAAAAATTCCCTCCGTTGGAGGCTTCGGAGTAAAACCTCCGCTCAAAAATGACTGCGGAGGTCGGTCAAAGTTTTTCCCTCCGTAAAAAAAATTGGGCCATAATTGGTGTATTTTGGCCATCATTCAGGCAATGATTTTTGAAAACGAAACTATTGCGAAGGCCGCGAAGTCGCGGAGCTCCGCGGACTTTATAGCTTTCAGACCAGCTGCTCCGTGCTCCGCGAAATTTCTAGTGTCGGGCGCTCACTGCTCCGCCCTCCACCGTTTGGGGCAGCACTGTACTGGAGACTGAGCGCGCAGCGCGAAGGTCGCCGAGGACCTTTTGCGGAGGCGCGGAGGGAGGAAAACTCCGCGCCTCCGCGCCCCCGCAGATCAACGTCAAACAGGAGAACTGACTGACTGACCAAGCGGCTGACGGATAGACATGTAGCCAATGACCTACCGGAATGTGCACGGTGGCTGCTCCTTACAGGAAAATACGACGGAAGACCGCGCCGTCAGCAAAGTCACGCTGAAGCATTTCGAGGAGCGCTCTTCGGGCTACTGTCACTTACTCACTTCCCTTTTGTCCGAGGAAAACGTTTCGTCTCCGAAAATGTCGCGGAAGAGGAAAGCCGAAAGTTAGAGCCCAGAAGATCGCATCGTACCCGGCTCCTGGTGGAAGGTCGCAAACTTGATGAACGAGCAGTGTAGGCTGGGGATCTGTCTGGAGTACGTAGTCGTGCTTTGCAAGTGGATAACTGAGAGTTCCGAGAGAGAGACTGACAAAGGCGTTCCAGATGTTTAATGCCTCTAGAGGGTCTCGTAAGGATGCAAACTTGCTTTGCGTCCGTTTGGGATCAATCTCGTCCTCGTCGATTCAAATGCATTGACAACCTCCTTCGCGAGAAACCACCCATGGCGCCTGAAGATTGTAGACATTTGGGTAGCCACTGGCTCGTCATTTCTCGTTCAGCGATGTCGGGTATTCTTGTCCGGCAGAAACGTAAGGCCACAGCGAAGACATTCTGCTGCGTAAACTGCATAATCTTTCTCTTGAGTCACCAGCCTTTTGATGGCAGGTCGACGTCAACTTGGGAGACGACCAGCTTGAGCTCGGCAGTACGTTGTGATTGAGTAGCCCGACGATTCTGGAAGTATTGATTGCGATTGAACTCTGCCAAAAGTTGATCTGGGTCGGACCGATGGGAGTCGGATTGGCGAGCCGCAATGACCAATTCGATCATCTCTCCTCGGCTGCAGTACCATTTAGGATGTAATCCGGTAAAAGAGTGCACCGACGCCGGGCAGGGAAGTCTTGCTGCTGCTGATGTGATGGCTTCCCGATGCGACGGAGGTGTTTGTAGTTTTTTTTTTTTAAAAAAAACCCCTGCTGGCCTATATTATATAATTGATAAATAGCACAATATTTACACGTCAATAAACAAATATTTATCTCACGAAAATGTCACTGTAAACACTATATTGCCATTTGGAGCCTTTTTGTTTCCGATCCTGACATCGAACATCATTTCGTCGCGGAGGGCCTTGTCCAGTGACACGCACATCTTGTAGAACTTGGCCATGGCACCGCACGCCAGCGGCAAGATCCACTTGGCGACGAACCGAGCAGCGTTTCTTCTTGCTGCTTGCTTCGGCGATGTCTCCCACAGTTCCTTCTCGTCGCGCCCGTCTTCCCCAGTCTGCAGGAAAGTTACCAGAGCACCAAATGGCTTTGCCCCCATCCTTCCCAGACTCTCGGTCGACTTGAGAGAGTTTCCGATTGGGAGCAGGAGAGGAAGGAAACCTAAGTCCCCGAGAGCCAGTGCGAGAATGAGGAGTCTGAGGGCACCTGCCGAACGATGCGTCCTGCTGAATTGGCTTGCGTGCACCTCAGAAATACTGTTGATGTCTTTGTTGTATGCGCTGTCCAGAGCCAGAGCTCTTCGGTTGATGATGACGAAGGCCATCCACTCCGTCAACACCTGCCAGGCCATTACGTCTTGTGCCCGTTCCGCTAGTTCCGCTTCTCCCAGAGCGAGTTGCGCCATCTTGGAGCCCTCTCCCCGAGCAATGGACACGTCGGTGAGGTCGGTCTTGGACATTTGTTTGCGAAGGGTCGGATTGTCAGGCCCGTGTATGGTGGAGCGAGCCACACCGGCGTAGCCGCTGATGTTCTGGGCTGCCTTTCGGGCGATCCTGATGGGGTCGGCTGGGGCCGGCCCCGCAATCCGCATCATGTACTCGTACACCTTGGCCCACTCATCATCGGTGAGAGTGACTTTCCTCTGGACCTTTCGCTTTCTACTGTCGTGCCTGTGGCATTCTTCGCTCGTGGGCCATTCCCTGCTCCTGTCCCTCCCCCTTGGCCGGGCTGTCGTGGCATCTTCCCCTGAGTGTTGAGGGGGCTGACGCTGCGCTGGCGACGACGATCATCTGATTGCCCGTGGTCTTGGTCCTCCTGCCCTTCTTTTCCATTCCAATGGCCACCGCACTTGTCCCCATGTTGAAGTCTTCGTTCCCCGCATCCGTATAAGCCCCTGCCACATTGGGATCATCATGTCCTGAGGCCTGTTGATGCTCGGCGTGATCTAGTTCCGGTGGCGTGGACAGGATTGACGATCCATCAGAGTTGTCGTCGGGCGCATCTGTGTTCGCGGGCTTCGACGCGCCTCCTGCCCCTGCTGTGTGATCAGCCGTGTCCATGATGTCTTCGGCGTTGAGAACTGCTGCTTCTGACCCGATGCTGGGCCCCGCGAGTCTGTCTGGGAGGGAGCTGGGGTTGGATGCGCCTCCTGCTTCTGCTGTGTGATCCGCCGTGTCCATGATGTTCTCGGCGTTGAGAGCTGCTCCTTCTGACCCGGTGCTGAGCCCCGCAAGTGTGGCTGGGTGGGAGCTGGGGTTGGACGCGGCTCCTGCTGACTGCTGCTGCTGTGTGATGCGCCGTGTCCATGATGTCTGGAAAAGGGATGAGGTTTCCGGGTCATACTCATCTTCATGGCTGCCCGATGCGACGGAGGTGTTTGAAGTTTTTTTTTTTTTTTTTTTTTTTAAAAAAAAAACCCTGCTGGCCTATATTATATAATTGATAAATAGCACAATATTTACACGTCAATAAACAAATATTTATCTCACGAAAATGTCACTGTAAACACTATATTGCCATTTGGAGCTTGTTAGCATTCATATCAGGGAAAACCGAAAGACAAGTACGCTGAAAATTCTTACAAGAACGCCCACCAGTAGTGCGGAAGTGTGGAGTTCCAAAGAATCGCAGCTGGAAAGTGCAAAATTTTTGTCGGAAACATCTGGCGTCCACATCCTCTCCACAGCTTCTCAGAGCTGAACCTCCAGCGCAGAATCAGGAACAGGGGGCGCTGCCGAAGTAGTAAGCTCTTCCTGAATGCGTGCCTCGAAAGCTCTCGAGCGTGATGTCTTTGAGGATCACGGCCGAAGCTGGGGCCGTCGATGCCGATGCTCGCATCTTTTGTTGTTCTTGAAGTGGCTGGCCCTTTATGATGTTCCCGACGCTATCCTTCGGGTGTTTTTCTAGGCCTGTCAAGAAGTTTTGATCTAGCTTGCGAAGCCTTTGATGGACTCCAACGCCAGTCCGTCGGCTTAGTGAGGTTCTCGCATAGGCCTTGTTGGCATCGCGGAAGGACTCGGTGGATTGCTTGAGGATGTTATGGTCCCAAGGGAAGTAGAACCCTCCCACAGCTGAGTTGAGAGACGAGAGTCCAGTGATTGCGACCAGGACCCGCTCCATTTCTTGAGCGACAAGAGACCTGTCGTCGTAGCGGCCGAAGGAACATCCCGCAGAGCCCAGATGATAAAGATGCCGTCGGCTTTGGAGGTTGAGGTGCCGCCACCGACATTCAGAGCAAGTTTCTGCCGTGTTTCCTGCCACTTGCCGTAGCGGGGAAAGATCTTGACGTCCTCATCTTGCTCCAGGCGCTCGGCTACCTCGTCTGAGGCGGCCGTCTCGCCAACATACTTGCCGTAGTTGTCCGTGTCCTCCCGCCATCGTCCTCCATATGCTCCTTGACTGCTTGGATCCATCACGTCTGCGCTGGAGCGTCCGCCCCAAACGTTGAGAGAGTCGTTATGATCGGCTTTTGATCCTCTCGTAAGTAGAGGAAGCCTTTTCCGTTCTGGAAGAAAGCCTTTGGCCAAGCGCTCGGGCGAAATGAGAGAGGGCGATGAACGAGCTCCAGCAACGCATCGTAGTTCTGAGCGTGAAACACGCGATTGACGGCCACGGTGATGATCGTCGGCTCCACGAAGACCTCGTCAAACTTGTGACGCAGCGTCACAACCTTGGATACGAGCTCGCGAACATTGGCCAGGTCGGAGGTGTCGTGATGGGTTATGGCGGCGGTCAATATGTCACGGAGGTTGCGCTGACGCTCAATGAGCTCCAGCCCATGATCTTGAGGTCCGAAAGATTTGCCAATTTATCTCACTGTTTCCTTCTGTGCCTTCATCGATAGCGATCTCGTCTGGAAATTTCTGACGGTGTGAGCCGTGAGGTGTCAATGTGTCATAGACAGTGCCGACTCCGGAGCCTCTACGGCCTCCACCGTTCCTTTATCCACAGTGACGGAGGTTTTGGAAGACAGTTGTCGACATTTTAGAGGGTTGAGATGACAGCTGAGAGACTGCCGGTAAGAATCTTGTTGTCCTGACTGTTGTTGATGTCAGATGGAGAAAGAGAACTCAAAATTCCAGGAAAGAGGCAAGAGCAAGCTGAGAGAGAGAGAAGATGCAGGCAAAGGAACGTTTCAAAAACGACAAAATTCTTCCATCTTTCCGCTAATCAACGCCGCCGGCGAAGGGTAAGTGAAAGCTCCAGCGACGAACATTTGGCATCGCTAATGTCTAATTTGCATCAGATTTTCGCAGTGTGCCTCGACTATCCTGCTGCCCATGATGTCGAGCGTCAAAGAAAGGCGGCGATGGAAGAGGAAGAGAGTGCAGGCTGCAGGTCTGAAGGAAGAAGAGAGTGAATATGAAAGAGGTCGAAATAAAACCCAAGCGGCCCACGCCCACCCACCGCTATAAAAGCACGCATTCTCGGTTCTGGCATTCTGTCGGTGGACTTGACGTGTCCTCTGGAGACGGCGGTCGCGGCCGACGGAAAAGGGATGAGGTTTCCGGGTCATACTCATCTTCATGGCTTCCCGATGCGACGGAGGTGTTTGTAGTTCATTTTTGGTTCCGGGTGAGTGCCCTGGAAGTGTCAAATCACCAAATTTTGCATTCCGGCTTCCGGGCTCCCCGCAATTTTTCGCGGAAGGCCCCGAAATTCCGGGGAGCTCATTTCGGGGCCCTTCCGTGCTCATCCTTACATCCAAGGGCTCGTCATCGTGAAAGGGTTGGAATTCAATTGACAGGTCTACATTGAGAAGCCTTTCAATTACACCAGGCCAATGAACGGATATTCCCTTTGCCCACTGGTCCCGCTCCCAGGTCAGTACCAGCCCTCGAAGCCGCTCGCGGAGCTGCTCCTCAGAAGCCTGAGCGTGCTGGGACCAATGCTTGCCTGCTGATATTTAGTCTTCGGCCAGAGTGACGAAAGCTGTGGAATCGTTCTGGACCTGGCTAGGGATGCGGGTATACTCGCCCGCTCCCGCTTTCAGCTCTTCGACCCGTATATCGTCCCAGCTGAGGATCCTGGCGGCTTCGCGTCAATCGTGAAACACGCTCCCTAAGAGCAGCGCTGCAAAGTGCAAGCAGCTTCGAGTGTAGGCCTGAGCTGAGAGCGGGAAGAGCGTTCCAAGGGCATGGTGCAAAGCGTGCGCCCTGCATTGAGGTGGGAAGAGACTGCGGAAGGCCTTGAAAGCGATAAAGCTCGGATCATACCGATTGACTAATTGAAGACAAATAAATCCAATAAAAGGAGAACTGACTGGCTGATCAACCTGACGGAAAAAACTGAAGAACTGCCTTATTAAAGAGGAAAAAACAGGAGTAAGATGGACGCGGTTTTTTGCTTATTTTCCTCCGTCCGCGACTTCCGCGAAAAACTCCGCGGAAATTTGTCGCTTAAAAAAAGCCTCCACCTCCGCCGATCTTGTACTCGCGGAGCTTTTCCTCTCTCCGCGACTCCGCGGAAACCGGCCTGAAAAATCTGAACCCCTCCGCGCTCCCCAAAACTGCCGCCGCACCGGACAGAGTTGCTCCGTGCTCCGCGACGTTTTGCGGCACGGAGAAAAATTCCCTCCGTTGGAGGCTTCGGAGTAAAACCTCCGCTCAAAAATGACTGCGGAGGTCGGTCAAAGTTTTTCCCTCCGTAAAAAAATTGGGCCATAATTGGTGTATTTTGGCCATCATTCAGGCAATGATTTTTGAAAACGAAACTATTGCGAAGGCCGCGAAGTCGCGGAGCTCCGCGGACTTTATAGCTTTCAGACCAGCTGCTCCGTGCTCCGCGAAATTTTCTAGTGTCGGGCGCTCACTGCTCCGCCCTCCACCGTTTGGGGCAGCACTGTACTGGAGACTGAGCGCGCAGCGCGAAGGTCGCCGAGGACCTTTTGCGGAGGCGCGGAGGGAGGAAAAACTCCGCGCCTCCGCGCCCCCGCAGATCAACGTCAAACAGGAGAACTGACTGACTGACCAAGCGGCTGACGGATAGACATGTAGCCAATGACCTACCGGAATGTGCACGGTGGCTGCTCCTTACAGGAAAATACGACGGAAGACCGCGCCGTCAGCAAAGTCACGCTGAAGCATTTCGAGGAGCGCTCTTCGGGCTACTGTCACTTACTCACTTCCCTTTTGTCCGAGGAAAACGTTTCGTCTCCGAAAATGTCGCGGAAGAGGAAAGCCGAAAGTTAGAGCCCAGAAGATCGCATCGTACCCGGCTCCTGGTGGAAGGTCGCAAACTTGATGAACGAGCAGTGTAGGCTGGGGATCTGTCTGGAGTACGTAGTCGTGCTTTGCAAGTGGATAACTGAGAGTTCCGAGAGAGAGACTGACAAAGGCGTTCCAGATGTTTGATGCCTCTAGAGGGTCTCGTAAGGATGCAAACTTGCTTTGCGTCCGTTTGGGATCAATCTCGTCCTCGTCGATTCAAATGCATTGACAACCTCCTTCGCGAGAAACCACCCATGGCGCCTGAAGATTGTAGACATTTGGGTAGCCACTGGCTCGTCATTTCTCGTTCAGCGATGTCGGGTATTCTTGTCCGGCAGAAACGTAAGGCCACAGCGAAGACATTCTGCTGCGTAAACTGCATAATCTTTCTCTTGAGTCACCAGCCTTTTGATGGCAGGTCGACGTCAACTTGGGAGACGACCAGCTTGAGCTCGGCAGTACGTTGTGATTGAGCAGCCCGACGATTCTGGAAGTATTGATTGCGATTGAACTCTGCCAAAAGTTGATCTGGGTCGGACCGATGGGAGTCGGATTGGCGAGCCGCAATGACCAATTCGATCATCTCTCCTCGGCTGCAGTACCATTTAGGATGTAATCCGGTAAAAAGTGCACCGACGCCGGGCAGGGAAGTCTTGCTGCTGCTGATGTGATGGCTTCCCGATGCGACGGAGGTGTTTGTAGTTTTTTTTTTTAAAAAAAAAACCCTGCTGGCCTATATTATATAATTGATAAATAGCACAATATTTAAACGTCAATAAACAAATATTTATCTCACGAAAATGTCACTGTAAACACTATATTGCCATTTGGAGCCTTTTTGTTTCCGATCCTGACATCGAACATCATTTCGTCGCGGAGGGCCTTGTCCAGTGACACGCACATCTTGTAGAACTTGGCCATGGCACCGCACGCCAGCGGCAAGATCCACTTGGCGACGAACCGAGCAGCGTTTCTTCTTGCTGCTTGCTTCGGCGATGTCTCCCACAGTTCCTTCTCGTCGCGCCCGTCTTCCCCAGTCTGCAGAAAAGTTACCAGAGCACCAAATGGCTTTGCCCCCATCCTTCCCAGACTCTCGGTCGACTTGAGAGAGTTTCCGATTGGGAGCAGGAGAGGAAGGAAACCTAAGTCCCCGAGAGCCAGTGCGAGAATGAGGAGTCTGAGGGCTTCTCCCAGAGCGAGTTGCGCCATCTTGGAGCCCTCTCCCCGAGCAATGGACACGTCGGTGAGGTCGGTCTTGGACATTTGTTTGCGAAGGGTCGGATTGTCAGGCCCGTGTATGGTGGAGCGAGCCACACCGGCGTAGCCGCTGATGTTCTGGGCTGCCTTTCGGCGATCCTGATGGGGTCGGCTGGGGCCGGCCCCGCAATCCGCATCATGTACTCGTACACCTTGGCCCACTCATCATCGGTGAGAGTGACTTTCCTCTGGACCTTTCGCTTTCTACTGGTCGTGCCTGTGGCATTCTTCGCTCGTGGGCCATTCCCTGCTCCTGTCCCTCCCCTTGGCCGGGCTGTCGTGGCATCTTCCCCTGAGTGTTGAGGGGGCTGACGCTGCGCTGGCGACGACGATCATCTGATTGCCCGTGGTCTTGGTCCTCCTGCCCTTCTTTTCCATTCCAATGGCCACCCGCACTTGTCCCCATGTTGAAGTCTTCGTTCCCCGCATCCGTATAAGCCCCTGCCACATTGGGATCATCATGTCCTGAGGCCTGTTGATGCTCGGCGTGATCTAGTTCCGGTGGCGTGGACAGGATTGACGATCCATCAGAGTTGTCGTCGGGCGCATCTGTGTTCGCGGGCTTCGACGCGCCTCCTGCCCCTGCTGTGTGATCAGCCGTGTCCATGATGTCTTCGGCGTTGAGAACTGCTGCTTCTGACCCGATGCTGGGCCCGCGAGTCTGTCTGGGAGGGAGCTGGGGTTGGATGCGCCTCCTGCTTCTGCTGTGTGATCCGCCGTGTCCATGATGTTCTCGGCGTTGAGAGCTGCTCCTTCTGACCCGGTGCTGAGCCCCGCAAGTGTGGCTGGGTGGGAGCTGGGGTTGGACGCGGCTCCTGCTGACTGCTGCTGCTGTGTGATGCGCCGTGTCCATGATGTCTGGAAAAGGGATGAGGTTTCCGGGTCATACTCATCTTCATGGCTGCCCGATGCGACGGAGGTGTTTGAAGTTTTTTTTTTTTTTTTTTTTTTTTTTTAAAAAAAAAAAACCCTGCTGGCCTATATTATATAATTGATAAATAGCACAATATTTACACGTCAATAAACAAATATTTATCTCACGAAAATGTCACTGTAAACACTATATTGCCATTTGGAGCTTGTTAGCATTCATATCAGAGAAAACCGAAAGACAAGTACGCTGAAAATTCTTACAAGAACGCCCACCAGTAGTGCGGAAGTGTGGAGTTCCAAAGAATCGCAGCTGGAAAGTGCAAAATTTTTGTCGGAAACATCTGGCGTCCACATCCTCTCCACAGCTTCTCAGAGCTGAACCTCCAGCGCAGAACCAGGAACAGGGGGCGCTGCCGAAGTAGTAAGCTCTTCCTGAATGCGTGCCTCGAAAGCTCTCGAGCGTGATGTCTTTGAGGATCACGGCCGAAGCTGGGGCCGTCGATGCCGATGCTCGCATCTTTTGTTGTTCTTGAAGTGGCTGGCCCTTTATGATGTTCCCGACGCTATCCTTCGGGTGTTTTTCTAGGCCTGTCAAGAAGTTTTGATCTAGCTTGCGAAGCCTTTGATGGACTCCAACCCCAGTCCGTCGGCTTAGTGAGGTTCTCGCATAGGCCTTGTTGGCATCGCGGAAGGACTCGGTGGATTGCTTGAGGATGTTATGGTCCCAAGGGAAGTAGAACCCTCCCACAGCTGAGTTGAGAGACGAGAGTCCAGTGATTGCGACCAGGACCCGCTCCATTTCTTGAGCGACAAGAGACCTGTCGTCGTAGCGGCCGAAGGAACATCCCGCAGAGCCCAGATGATAAAGAAAATTTCTGACGGTGTGAGCCGTGAGGTGTCAATGTGTCATAGACAGTGCCGACTCCGGAGCCTCTACGGCCTCCACCGTTCCTTTATCCACAGTGACGGAGGTTTTGGAAGACAGTTGTCGACATTTTAGAGGGTTGAGATGACAGCTGAGAGACTGCCGGTAAGAATCTTGTTGTCCTGACTGTTGTTGATGTCAGATGGAGAAAGAGAACTCAAAATTCCAGGAAAGAGGCAAGAGCAAGCTGAGAGAGAGAGAAGATGCAGGCAAAGGAACGTTTCAAAAACGATAAAATTCTTCCATCTTTCCGCTAATCAACGCCGCCGGCGAAGGGTAAGTGAAAGCTCCAGCGACGAACATTTGGCATCGCTAATGTCTAATTTGCATCAGATTTTCGCAGTGTGCCTCGACTATCCTGCTGCCCATGATGTCGAGCGTCAAAGAAAGGCGGCGATGGAAGAGGAATAGAGTGCAGGCTGCAGGTCTGAAGGAAGAAGAGAGTGAATATGAAAGAGGTCGAAATAAAACCCAAGCGGCCCACGCCCACCCACCGCTATAAAAGCACGCATTCTCGGTTCTGGCATTCTGTCGGTGGACTTGAGGTGTCCTCTGGAGACGGCGGTCGCGGCCGACGGAAAAGGGATGAGGTTTCCGGGTCATACTCATCTTCATGGCTTCCCGATGCGACGGAGGTGTTTGTAGTTCATTTTTGGTTCCGGGTGAGTGCCCTGGAAGTGTCAAATCACCAAATTTTGCATTCCGGCTTCCGGGCTCCCCGCAATTTTTCGCGGAAGGCCCCGAAATTCCGGGGAGCTCATTTCGGGGCCCTTCCGTGCTCATCCTTACATCCAAGGGCTCGTCATCGTGAAAGGGTTGGAATTCAATTGACAGGTCTACATTGAGAAGCCTTTCAATTACACCAGGCCAATGAACGGATATTCCCTTTGCCCACTGGTCCTGCTCCCAGGTCAGTACCAGCCTCGAAGCCGCTCGCGGAGCTGCTCCTCAGAAGCCTGAGCGTGCTGGGACCAATGCTTGCCTGCTGATATTTAGTCTTCGGCCAGAGTGACGAAAGCTGTGGAATCGTTCTGGACCTGGCTAGGGATGCGGGTATACTCGCCCGCTCCCGCTTCCAGCTCTTCGACCCGTATATCGTCCCAGCTGAGGATCCTGGCGGCTTCGCGTCAATCGTGAAACACGCTCCCTAAGAGCAGCGCTGCAAAGTGCAAGCAGCTTCGAGTGTAGGCCTGAGCTGAGAGCGGGAAGAGCGTTCCAAGGGCATGGTGCAAAGCGTCCGCCCTGCATTGAGGTGGGAAGAGACTGCGGAAGGCCTTGAAAGCGATAAAGCTCGGATCATACCGATTGACTAATTGAAGACAAATAAATCCAATAAAAGGAGAACTGACTGGCTGATCAACCTGACGGAAAAAACTGAAGAACTGCCTTATTAAAGAGGAAAAAACAGGAGTAAGATGGACGCGGTTTTTTTGCTTATTTTCCTCCGTCCGCGACTTCCGCGAAAAACTCCGCGGAAATTTGTCGCTTAAAAAAAGCCTCCACCTCCGCCGATCTTGTACTCGCGGAGCTTTTCCTCTCTCCGCGACTCCGCGGAAACCGGCCTGAAAAATCTGAAACCCTCCGCGCTCCCAAAACTGCCGCCGCACCGGACAGAGTTGCTCCGTGCTCCGCGACGTTTTGCGGCACGGAGAAAAATTCCCTCCGTTGGAGGCTTCGGAGTAAAACCTCCGCTCAAAAATGACTGCGGAGGTCGGTCAAAGTTTTTCCCTCCGTAAAAAATATTGGGCCATAATTGGTGTATTTTGGCCATCATTCAGGCAATGATTTTTGAAAACGAAACTATTGCGAAGGCCGCGAAGTCGCGGAGCTCCGCGGACTTTATAGCTTTCAGACCAGCTGCTCCGTGCTCCGCGAAATTTTCTAGTGTCGGGCGCTCACTGCTCCGCCCTCCACCGTTTGGGGCAGCACTGTACTGGAGACTGAGCGCGCAGCGCGAAGGTCGCCGAGGACCTTTTGCGGAGGCGCGGAGGGAGGAAAAACTCCGCGCCTCCGCGCCCCCGCAGATCAACGTCAAACAGGAGAACTGACTGACTGACCAAGCGGCTGACGGATAGACATGTAGCCAATGACCTACCGGAATGTGCACGGTGGCTGCTCCTTACAGGAAAATACGACGGAAGACCGCGCCGTCAGCAAAGTCACGCTGAAGCATTTCGAGGAGCGCTCTTCGGGCTACTGTCACTTACTCACTTCCCTTTTGTCCGAGGAAAACGTTTCGTCTCCGAAAATGTCGCGGAAGAGGAAAGCCGAAAGTTAGAGCCCAGAAGATCGCATCGTACCCGGCTCCTGGTGGAAGGTCGCAAACTTGATGAACGAGCAGTGTAGGCTGGGGATCTGTCTGGAGTACGTAGTCGTGCTTTGCAAGTGGATAACTGAGAGTTCCGAGAGAGAGACTGACAAAGGCGTTCCAGATGTTTAATGCCTCTAGAGGGTCTCGTAAGGATGCAAACTTGCTTTGCGTCCGTTTGGGATCAATCTCGTCCTCGTCGATTCAAATGCATTGACAACCTCCTTC
>MAPW01000247.1:0-27630 GCA_001689995.1 Tilletia indica
GATTTGTCGGTGCGCGCGTAGACCCGCCGAGGCCGACACCGGGACTGTACGTAACGGTTCTCGAGCGCGCGCTGAGGTGCTTCGAAGACGATGGCCTTCCGGTGCGAAGTCGAACCACAAATAGCAGCTTTTCTGTCCATGATGCATGAAATCCAGGAAATCGAATAGAGGTTGGGCGTAAATCAAGAAGTTGAGCATAGGCTCGGCAGCGTACGGATGGACGATCCTGATGTTGTGCTGCGCTTTGTTAGACATATAGTCAGATTTGTTGTGGGTTACATCCTGAATGAGCTCGCCGTCGAAACCGATGAAGAACGTGCGATGACGGCCGCCTGCTGGATTGCGAAACGATGACTGCAACCCCTCGGTTCCTCGTAGTGGACGATTGGTGAGATGGAGTACGACCGCCAGCGCTTTCAAAAAGTCTGCCCGCGCTTTGACCAGGTCTCTGAGCTTGTCTTCATCCCAAGGAATTTGTGGCGGGGTGGATCAGAGACCGGTCCTGAGGCTCGTAGTGTTCGAAGCATGACTTGCCGAAGGCGTTGTTGTCGCCAATAATGTCCTGATTTGCCTTCATATCCATGAAACTGAATCCCGGAGTTGCATTGGCAGGATCGTCCGTGAGCTTGGAGAAGTCACAGCTCGGCTTCCAACCCAGGCGGAGGGCCGGGGCGAACAAAGTTTGTGCCTTGTCCTTGAGGTCCCGAATTGCATCAAACTTGACCAAGCGCAGTGTATCCAGGGGAATGTGGATTCCACGGAAGGCTAGTTCCATGCCGTCACGGTTCCAGAGAAATTGCGGTGCTTCCGCCTCGACCTGGTGGTGCGGTGCGACGGGCGGCGACCACAAATCGAATCAACAGGATGCAGGACGTCAGCAGATGCCCATAAGCGAGCATTTTGGGTGTGCATGAAGGCTCACCTTGGCACACGACCTTCCATAGGCGCGCAGGGCCACCAAGTACTTGGCTCCGTTTGTTGGGTTGGAGTTGTCACTAAGAAGCATCTTGTGTAACTTGAGGAACTCCGTTCCTAGCTCCACTATGCCAGGACGTCCGTTGTGCACGCGCTGCTCGCACATCTGGAGGGCAACAGGATAGAAACCGCATCGTAGGGCATACAGTAGGCGGCTCATCGTCGGCGTGAAGCGCGTGGCAGTCTTGAAAGAGCCCGCGGCGTGGTCGTCCACTGCCAATGCGGCCAACACAACGCAGAGCACCGAATGCCGAGGCCCTTTGTCCTGGTCGCTAGCCAACATTCCGAACCAAAGCCGGTGCATTAGGTCCACAGTTGGATTGGCGCACAATTCGTCAAGGGTTGTAGAAATGGCAGCATTGGCTTTGATGGCCTCCACTGCGACTTTCATGGCCGTACTGTTGGCGCCGTCGCGTTTGTACCATGCATGGCAGACGATGAGGGCCGCAGACACCCCTACGGCGCGATAGGAGCTGATGGATCCATCGTCGACGCCCATCGGTCGTGCCATGGAGGCCTTGACGGTGTCTAGCACAGACATAAGCTGACGCCGCGTCCGAGAAGCGGTTATGATCGCCTGATGACCGGCATCCCAGGCATCAGCAGCAATGACTGCTATGTCAGCCATCTTGCCCACGGCGTTTTCGATCTGACAGGAAAGGGGAAAGAGGATCAGTAACCCCATTCCAACCTGATGCACACCTTCGCGGGCAAGAGGACACTCACCTGACGGCTCTGCACGTAGTCAAGCAGCTCCTCGCCAGCCAGTGTGTCCATGAACTGGTTGGTGCGATTCCAGTGCGTTCGAGAGCGCATCGTGGCAGGCTCAAATGGTTCGACCTTGCCGGCCTCGATCGTAGCGATGACGGCCATAAGGTATGCAAACGACAAACTACCGTCTGCATTTATCATCTTTGGATCCGTGTCCGTGCGAATCGCGAGGAGGTGACCGCACTTCGCAGCGTGTCTCTTAAGGTTGTGCCATGAGCGTGCTTATAGCCGCAGCCGGTGGGGCAGGCAAATGCTGTGCAAAGTCGTGATCCAAGCTTGCTGTAAGCGCATGTTTCTGCGGCAGTTCAAAATGCCATAACTCACATTTGTCTTCGCCGCGTTTGACATCTGTCTGTCCGTCCGAATCCAGGCCAGGAGCCTTGACGTCTTCCAGATATTCGCGGTGAACCTTCTGGAAGTGATAGTCATACTGGGCTTTTCCCGCAGGACCCTGGCTGCGGAGCTCCACGCACTCAGCGCAAGGAATGTCCGTCTTGAAGGATTGCACCTCCTCGACCGGGCGAGGACCACAAGGTGTAGGTTGGAGACTGCTTGTCATTTTGTTCGAGGTTGACTGTAGTATGTTGGGTTCAGAGAAGCAGTGGGATGAAGAAGATGGAAGGAAGAGGCGGATAGATGTCCAAAAAGAAGTGAAGGGATCAGAATCCTTGTGAAGGATGCAGTACTTATATGCTCAATGTCTCCGTAGAGGTCCCCCGGGCTCACCTGATATCACCAGGGTTCGCCAGTCGCCACAGAGGCGATACAAATTGCGGTTGAACGTGCCAGCGAGTTGACTCTAGGTCCTAGGATGGTCGGCGAGAGTAGAAGCGTACATACACCATACAATGGTAATGGTTGACTGTGAGACCATTGCCTGAGCAGGTTATCAGGCGCCGCTACGTTTTCAGGCGATCTAACGTGTGGTCTTCGGCTCGTTGGGCGGGTAGAAAAGGATCCGGCTCACGACCTCCCGCTCAAGGGCAGACGGAAGGCGAGTGGCATGAGTGCAATATCCACGGAGGGCACGTAGGTTGGTAAGCTCGGTAAGTGGCTGTTTCGCCATGTTCGAGTTTGAATCACGTAAATCAGATACCTGGCTCGAATGGTCAGGTGCAGTCCGCTCTCGGAATTTCAGACCCAAGCAGTCCTTCTGGTTCCCCTTAATCCCGTGGTTTGTGTCGCGAGCAATGAAGCGAAGCTAAGATTAAGGGTCCAACACCACGGCAGTGGTCGCAGGAAAAGAACTCAAGGGTCCAACCCCAAACACTAGTGGCTCGCTGTGGCGCCTCCAGACGGAACGCCGCCGCACTCCCCCTCTCAATCTCGTTTCGCTTCCAATCGCCGTCACGGCTAGGTGTACATGGCAAAGAGAAATCAGAGGTTTTGGGAACGCACCCCACGCCTTTCGGACGGATGCGAATGCCCGCGCCTACTGCTTCGACCATACGCACGACTCGCTTCCCGCCTTCTTAAACGTTGGCAACGCTTGGGTATGGCGGGAGTCTAACCTTTGCCTGCGGGCAATGGACCCACAGTCTCACTAAAAGCAGACGAGGAGATGACCACTGAGAGGACGTGAAAGAGCCGTATGCCTTCGGGCGAATACGCTCCAATATCTTGGACTTGCCTCTTTTTAAGCACCTGTCCTTCTTAAAAACTATTACGCTCCCATCTCCGTTACTCCTTCAATCCCGTCCCGTCCCGCACCGCTCCGCTCCCAGCGTTTCCATTGACTCTTACCCTCTTGAATAATGTACATATGTAGCTCAAATCAGTTTCTCATGCCATTCTACATTGGAGATCTCCGAGCTTGCGTTGGCTGCGGCGAGCCGTCTCAATGCTCCGTTGTCAAGGTCAGCTACGCCACAGTAGTTCACGAACAGGGCAACCTTAGCGAAGAACTCCAGAGCTTCTAGGTCCAGTACCTTTTTTGACTTCATGATCACGTCTCCGGTTGTCCAAGACTCCCACGTAATGATCGCTTCAGCTCTCCCCATCTGTGAAGCCATACCCCTTTTCCATGAAAATTAAGTAACCCACACAGCTCCCGTCTCCGCGTCTCCACTCCATTCGTTCTCAACCATCTTTCTTATTATCTCATTTCTTATGCCTCACACTGTCCGATCCGATTTTTGATTCCCAATACTCTTCGCACCCTCCGGACTTCTCGTCGCTGAGTTTTGGTCTCCTTCCATTCCACTCGGTTGTCACCACTCGAGCGTTGCTCATACCTCACCCACTCCCGAGTTCTTTCCAATATCCCATCATGTCGACCGCCCTCCCCAGTGAGTCATGCGCCTTGCGAATCTTTTGCACCACGCACAGCACAGCGCTGACACCACTGTATCACCGATTCTCGCGTTCTGCAGCTGTATATGTTGTGAGAAACAACACGTTGGTCCCCGCCGGCTCTCCGTTCGCCTCTCATATACCGCAGCCATGTGCCTGCACGGATCCCAGCATGGCTCAATACCCACCTTGCCGTGTTTGCAGTGCAACGCAGGCCAGCAAAAAGGTACTTGGTGGCTATGAGTGCTCCTGGAAGTCGTTCCGAGGCATCAGTCCCAAGCGCGACAGGGACGACGTGTTCCTCAAAGATGAAGCGGAACTGCTCATCCTGATGAGCTGGCCTCTCGACCCGCTATGTAGCGTATCCCACGCCCACACTCAAACGGTTTTGTCTGAGCCCGACGCAACGATGAGCGAAGTAAGTCGATATCACCGTCCTATTCAGCGCTTGATCTTGATTCACTGACATGGCTCTCCTTCATCGATAATAGTACTACCTGGCCACCGGCTTAACAGATCAGCTCACGAAGGAGTGTGCGCTGGTGCTCGGCAATGACGATAGGCTGCTCACTCGGCCTTCGTCCTACTCGAGCCAGGCTGCCTGCGAGGGGTGCAGTCGATACTTCCTTGCAGCCTGGTATGTCTGCCAGCGCTGCGGCATCGAACTCTAACCATATGCCCCGACACCGAAGTTGGTTGAGCAGGCAGAGACACTGCTGAGATGCAGTCATGCACTCTTGCATTGATTAAACTCAACCACGCCAAATAAATTCATGATACAAAAGTTTCTAAGCTCAACCTACTTTAATATGTTTCACAAGGCTGCTCAACCTGGCTTTCTAATCAGGTTGAGCAGTTACAACCCCCAGCCGCATAATCGTGCAGCTCAACCACGCTAATGCCTTGCTCAACCACGCTAAAGTCCCGCTCAACCACACCAAAGCTTGCTCAACCACGCTAATAAAATTACTCAACCACGCTAAGGCTCGCTCAACCACGCTAATAATATTACTCAACCACACTAAGATAATTCCCCGCCTCAGAATCAAAGTTCTCACACACCCACACCCACTCAGACAGCGCCTTCGTCCATACCTTCTCCATCCCACCTCAGAGTATCCCCCTCTCCTTTCGCTTTCTTTTCCCCCTATTTATAATCCTTCACCGTAGTCTTCTCATCTCCCAGTCAGTGGTCTGATA
This sequence comes from Tilletia indica, assembly GCA_001689995.1. Taxonomy (NCBI): domain Eukaryota; kingdom Fungi; phylum Basidiomycota; class Exobasidiomycetes; order Tilletiales; family Tilletiaceae; genus Tilletia; species Tilletia indica. The sequence goes on from MAPW01000247.1 coordinate 5,239, forward strand.
TATCCAATAACCATCCGTCAGTAGAAAAGGACCTGAGCGATTACCACCGGCTCATACGTACCTTCCCCATAGGACAACAACACACCGCGCTCGACTCAAAGTATGTTTTCTTTAGAGGTTGAGGAGAGAGGAGACAGCCCAGTTACAAGTAGCCTGTGACAGCACGGATATTTTTTACGCACGCGGTCAATAGCAATACATTTTGATTCTATTCGAAAAGGCAACCAGGAAGAGTTATGTGCATTTACTAATTCCTTCGGAGCGCAGGCCCTCGCTGCAAAGCACATTTCATCATTGCAAATCGGACTTGTATTTACCAGACAGGTTTTTTAAGTAGCCTCGCGGATCATTCCACCCCCACAACCACCCTCATCAGTACCGCCGCCACTGCGGGAAACGCCCGATATACCCTCTTGTGCCCGTACAGGCTGTACTCCTCGCGCCAAGTCACGTCCATGATTCCCTTCGCCTGTGCTTCCACCAGTTTGTACCTAGAGTCCATCTCTTCCGCCTTCTCCACCGCCTGTCTTAGCACGTCCTTCCGCAATGTCAACAGAAGTAAAACTCCCCTGATCGTGTCGCGATGCCTACCCCATGCGCAGATCCTTTCCTCATTTGCACGTCCGCAGATGGTTTGAGGAAGTAGGCAAAAGTAGCAGACTCCCTTCCCCATGTGTTGCCCTCTCGCTCCCGGAATGTCTTTTGCGCCTTGAAGTTGAATTCCTCGACCTTGCAGTTGACGACGCCGTGGTCGTGAGGTTCTCCCACCATGAAGCACATGGGGCACACCTCTTCTAACCGGGAAAGAGCCGCCAGCACTGCCGTCTTGTACGTCTCGAAGTCCTTGACGCGCTTGACGTAAGGGCTCGTTTCCTCCTTGCTGGGGGTGGGTTTGACTCCGTGCGAGCTGGATCTTGTTGGTGTAGTCCAAGCAGGAGGCGAGTCTGCGTTGGTCTGGCTCTCCTGTCCTCGCATCTTCGGCACCAATTCGCTCAGACGGTAGAGCTGCTTGGGGTTCTCTTTTGCCTTGCGGGTCGAAGGAGATGCTTCCATTAAGGTGGAGGACGAAGAACCTCCGCTCGAAGATGGCCCGCCGAGCAGTCCACGCCCAGCAAACGGCCCCGAAGTGTATTGTCTTGTTGCCAACCTCCGAGAGCTGGAGAACCCGGTCATGCTGCCTGGCGACGAAAGGGGAGACGGGTTCGTTTGCCTCACGGCGATTAATCCGCTCGGCGCACCCATGGGCCGAGCCCTTTTTGTCAGACCCTTGAAAGGCGATAGAACCTGCATCAGTGCCTAGTAATTCACAGAGCCCATCCACACTGCCCAAACTCACATTTGATCCGAACTCGCCGAATTCGCTCTTGATCTCGTTTGGATGCACCGGTGACAAGGGCCATCCCCCGGCCGGTGGCCCTTCCAGCTTACGTTTGATAACCGGCGACGTCATTGTGGGTAACGCCATCCTCTGCTTGTCCTTGTCCGGAGATCTTGTGGAAGCCGAGATTGACGGCTGGTATTGTATCACTGCCGTTTCGGTTGGCAGCAGCTTGAGAAGGGTCTGTCGTACATTTCTTTGCAGATCGAGCACCATTCTCCTCCGATTTCCACGCACCCGGCCACCCGTCCATCCAGCCACTGCGTCTGAGGCTCTCGCATGCATCGTTCGCCCGCCATGAGCAACGCCAGTGCCTCCTTCTCCGTCCTCGGGAGAGGCCCCTTTGGGAAAGCATGCTTGCAATCCTCGGTCTTGTAGAGGATGACCTCGGCGCGAGACCCGTCTCTCCCTGCACGTCCTGCACCTTGGGCGAAGGAGGAGACTGAGTGAGGTTCGCCAACGAAAGCCGTCCATCCGATCGACGGGCGGTTGATGCCAACCGAGATTGCGGTGGTGCCGACGAGAATGAAGCTTTCACCGGAAAGGTAGGTCAAGAGGCCTTCCTCATTTGCTCGCGCTCCCTTGTTGTTGCGTCGCCCTCGGAGAAGTAGTACCCGCAATCCAATTTCGCTGCGACGATCTTCGCCGTGCTCTTGTCACGACAGATGATCAGCACCTGTTTGCCTTTCTCCTTCCTGTTCTTGCCAAAGGAGATACGTTCTTTGAGGTGATCGACAGCGTCGTCAGTGCTGTTCACCTCGACGAGAGAGTAGGCCAAATTGGGGCGATGGGTTGGGTCGCGCAGATATCGGATGGGCATGCAGACTGACTTCTCCAACTCTTGCTCTTCGCTGGGCGGAATCGTCGCCGACATGAAGACAAACTGCTTGGACGGCAGTCGCTCTGTCAGTCGCCCGAAGTCATCCACGGTCTGTACAAGAGCGAGAGTACGGGTCAGTTGTGCTCGACGGGTGTTCACGTGTCAATGTACGTACCCTTCTGAACTTCTCGTCGATGAGGACGTGAGCCTCGTCCACAAAGACGCGACGGAGGGCCGCCTGTATTTCTTGGCCACTGATCCACTGTAAGAAGGTGTCGGAAACCGCACGATTGAGAGAGACGATGATGACCTCCGGTTGTCGGGGCGCCACCGTGATGGGTTCTGTCCAGACGTGATGCCGAATCCCCTTCTCCTGGCAAACTCGTGCCGCGTCCGCGATGAGGGCGATGTAGGCCACCACCAGCACACTAAAGCTTGGATAGTTACTGCGTGATGCTAGAGCATCGACCTGCCAGCATTTGGACTTGCCGGCGCCTGTCCGAGAGACCACGGCGATGTTGCAGAGGTTGCGGTCTACAATAGATAGGGCGTCACTGATGGCCAGAGACAATGGCCACGGCGGATGTCCTCCGTTCAGTGCGTTCACCGCCTTGACCACCTTAGGGGACAGTGGCAGCCGCCCGTGCTCGCCATCGAACCGCGGCGCGTACCACTGCCGGTCTTCGCGCATTGTTCCTGTCAGGTCCCGGATGCTGACGTAGTTACCTCCGTCATTCGGTTCTCCGTTCAGTCCCGTGGGTGTGTAGGAGGCACTTGCAGTATTTACCACCGATTCCTGTCTTGCAGCTAGCGGAACCGGGGTGCTTGCGCGTTGATCGATGATCGTTCCTTGTGGTGATGATCCTGGCCAAGAGGGCTTACCCAACGGTCGATTCGTGAGCTGGAAGAATGCCTGGTAGAGTCTTGATGCCGCCCTTGAGTTTGCGATGACACCTCCGTCCATGCCCGATCGGTAGATTTGTTCCCTGGCGTAATGAGAACGTCCCATTTCATCTGATCGACCCGATTGGGCTGAGAATGGGTCCTGGCTATACTGACCTCTGCCTGTTGAATCTCCACGCAGGCCGGCCATGGCATCAGCAAATACCTCAGCGATGTCCTCCAACTCGCCACCGAGCTCTTCCATTCCCAACACAGTCAGGTCGTCGTCGTCTCCAGTAGCATGACCAGCCATATCGTCAGGGGGAAGAGATCCTTCATAACTTGAGAGAGGCGACCCGTTCGGAAGTGTTGGTGAGCAACGGCCTCGATGAATTGCCGCCACGACGCTACTGTAAGCTCGGCGCCGAGGCCGGACATGGCGCACTGGTGCTTCATCTGTCGAGTCAGGACGTTGGTATCCCAGCGTATGGTACCTCGAGGACTGTCTTCCTTGTAATCGCACCATAGATAGTCTCGAGCGACCCCGTAGCGCATCTGGAACAAGGTGTCCGTGACCTGCCTCACGGTGCACAGGTAGACGAGCAACGTCCTTCCGATGTCGGGATGTAAGAACCGTATGTTCTGCTTCAAACGAGTTGCCTTGTAGTCGGTCTTGCTGTAGGTCGTGTCGAACCAGGCCTCTCCGTCTTTGCCGGCCAGGACAGTCCGCAGACGAGCTCCTCCGCTATTGCACCAAGTGGACTCCAGGAGCTCAGCCCCTCGATTCGGCATCCCACTGGTAATGTGAATGGCGAGTAAGAGGGACTTGAGGAATACCCTCTCCTCCGCCCACAGTTTCTCCACCGCGTCCCAATCGGGGTGCGGCTCCCATTGGTTGCTTCCGACGTCCTTCTTCATGTTGACAAGTCCCGGAAGAAGTTGTCCCGCGTAATCGAAGTTCAACTTGTTCTTGTTGGCAGCCATTCGACCGAACCACATCCCCGGATCTCCGCAGGCCGGGTCGTCAATGAGATCCTCGAAGTCAAACGCAAGAAGGTATGCGCCGTCTTTGGCATGACTGAGCAGGCCCTCCAGTTGGGCGGTGACGTTTCCGATGGAGTCCTTCATCAACGTTCGGATCTTCGCGAGGTTGACCCATTGGCCGTCCACCGCCACGTCTCGTCCGTCGGCGGACCATAGAATGCTGTCCCGTCCCCCTTCCGCCTGTAAAACATAATGGCAAGGAACCTTGTCAGCTCTAGCTATATATTTCCATCGATGTCTTGTCGCACTGGCAACTCACTTTTGCGCAGGCCATCCCATATGACCGCAGTCCTTGAATTATCTTGCCTCCTGCAGTGAAGGGAGCTTCAGCTCCCAGGCGCGTTGTATGAAGGCTCGCCATCTGTTTCGAGGTAGGCGAATCTTCGTCGGTTACCGCCAACGTATCCTTCTCGATGATAGACCGCGCATGGTGCCAGAACCAGCAGAGTCGCAAGCAGTACAACAGACGGCTTAGCATCGGCGTATAGCTGCCAGGTGAGAGAAAGTTGCCATCTACGGGTCGATGGATTCCCAGGGCGGCCAAGAAGAAGGACAGAACCGAGCCGTCAACGTGGTCGGACACTGGTGCCGAGATAATATGCTCCGCAAGTTCCCACACCCGCCGCTCGGTCGGGTCCTTGTACAGGCTTGATACCTTTTCGGTCAGAACGGTGTCATCTCGGAGCGCCTTGCGGGCCTTGAGGAGACCCCCTTGTGTCAAATCCGAAGATGCTGGGTTATCCCGATTGAGTTCGAACAGTCGCCAATGGAATAGCATCAGCCGTTGCGCGATCTTGATGTACCCTTCCAGTGTTGACGGTTGAGCATTCATGGGCCGGGTGAATTCTGTCTTGGTCGCGTCCTTGGAGTTCATCATCTGACTGAAGAAGATCGGGAGAGAGGCCAGTTTGTCTGCCGCCTTCCGAATTGCCTCCGCTGTTGCGTCACACAGGACGTTTTCTTGTGTCTTGACCTTGTCGGTTGGTAGGTCGGTTGCGTTTGCGTAGTCTTGCAATATCTCGCCATCCAGAAGTCTGGCGAACTGATTGCGACGTGCCCATGGCGTCAGCTGGTTGGCAGTCGGAGTCTTGAAACGGTTCCCCATCTCCTCAGCCTTCGCCTTGATGTTACTCTTCAGGAGCTCCAACGTGACAGTCGGCGGGGCATCATCTGCCGTGGGTTCTGGCCTTGTATGGGTGCACGCGTTGACGTGTTTGATGAGAGTCTGCTCCGAAGTGTAGCCTTGGTCGCACTTCGGACAGTGCAGAAAATCGCCGGCCACGCCTTTGCTGTTTACGCCGGCACGGCGTTCGATAAGTTGTGGCTCGACCCATCCGGGGACTTTGACGGTGGCAGAGGTTTGATGAGCGACCTAAGAGTATTCCTGCCAATTCTCAAATAAATGCACTCAGAATCAGGATCTCAAATAAATTTCGGAATTGCGAACCGCCCAGACCACCTATCGGCAATGTAAGCATGCCGATCGAAAGCTTATCCCTTCGGCTATCTAACCCCGGTTTCAGATCGGCGTTTCGCCGCTTCCTCATCAAACGCCGACCAGTGAAAGGTTACCCGTCCACCGTCAGACCCCAAATTTTTTTTGAAATTTTTTTGCGAATCTATATGGTTAGTCTTGTTCTCCATCCTCAACATGCCCGGAGGGCATGTTTGGTTTGGCTTATTCGGGCCTGGTTAAGGCTGTGACGGTCAAATAAGCCGAAACTTCTGGTTTTTACATATAAAACTGGTTATCATTTATTTGAGATTTATTTGACCGTCAGGGCAGCCATTTGCAGGTATTTTCAGGGTTACATGGGCTTGATAGCTTCAGATGAACCTCCTCTTCAATCCTACGGGGTTAGATCTGAAAATATTAGTCGGGTAGAGTGGTCAGAGTCGGTGAAATGATTGTTTTTCACTTTTTTTCACTAATTCTTTCACATTTTTTTGGTGAACGAGTTTCGGTGGTCGGGGGTAGATCTATAGGGTCAGATTGGTTCTTTGGTCTATGCTCAGCTTCCGGACATCTTTGGTTTGCCTTATTCGGGCCTGGTTAAGGCTGTGACGGTCAAATAAGCCGAAACTTCTAGTTTTTGCATATGAAGCTGGTTATCATTTATTTGAGATTTATTTGACCGTCAGGGCAGCCATCTGCCGGTGGATCTGGGCCTGTATGGGCTTAATCTCTTCGGATGGCCCTCTACTTCAGTTCTACGTGGTTAGATTCCAAGATATCGGCCGGGGCGGGTGGTCCCAGGCGGTGAAAGGGGTACTTCTCACTTTTCTCACTAATTCTTTCACCTGTATCTGGTGGACGGGTCACGATGGTTAAAGGTGATACTATGCGGTCAGATCGATTTCGTGGCCCCTTCTCATCTTATCAACCCCGCTGATCTCGGTTATTCGGGCCTGGTAAAGGCTGTGACGGTCAAATAAGCCGTTTCCATCTTTCAGTGCGTTTATGGTGGAAATTCACTTATTTGACCGTCAGAGCTTCGATGCATCCATGTACGGCGGCTACTATCGATCCGATCTTGTCCAAGGGGTACATAGAACGTCCCTGCGTGGTTACATTGGGTATATATCATCTCATTCAGAAAGTGATCGCCATGAAATGTTGAACTTTCACGTTTTCCGGTAATCCTTTCACTCCGTCGGCGGCGGTGGGCTACGACCTCCAAACTCTGATGTGAATGGTTAGTTATGATCATGTACCTCACGGCACTGCAAAAACACGTTTGATGTCGGCTATATCGGCCACCCTGACGCTGTGACGGTCAAATAAGCCATTAAAGAATCTTACTGCACTCATTCTGACGGTGGGCTTATTTGACCGTCAGCGCGTGGAAGTGTCGTTCATCCGCTGGCGTTTATCGTCTTGTTTACGTCCAGGGGTATTTAAGAGCTACCTCCGACACCTTTGGTGTCGTCAAACGCGTCGGATGGATCGTCGTTGCGGTGCTGTGGGTATATTTTTCATTCTTTCACTTTTTTTACTCGCAAGCTGCTACCGTGCCACAAGGCATTCTCATAGACATTTTTTAATCTGTATGCTTCAGTCTGTTCTTCGCCCTCTGAATGTCGGACACGGATGGTTACATCCGCCCTAAGATGGTCATCTGCAGCTGTGACGGTCAAATAAGCGGTTCTGACGGTTTTGAGTGTGAAGACTGGCTATTCTCTTATTTGACCGTCAGCGCGACTCTCTGTCGAAGAACTACGGGTACAAATGGGTCTTATCTGCTTTCGGTGTACATCAGAACGAATTGGTGCCCTTAGATAGTCGCGGAATCGTCTGGGTGGATGGTCAGTGCCGTATTCTGGGTTTATTTTTCATTCTTTCATTCTTTTCAGTTCTGATCATGTCACTGCTGGCAAGAACTTCCCTGAGTACACTCCAATCTGAATGGTTCCATCCATTCTTATCCTCCTTCAGACAGATTCTGCATACTTACATCTACCTTCTGTTGGCTCGTCGAAGCTGTGACGGTCAAATAAGCGGTTACGATGGTTCTCAGTGTGAAGACTGGCTATTCTCTTATTTGACCGTCAGCGCGGCACTTTCTCGGACACATATGGCTATAAATGGGTCTGATCATCTCAGAATTGTTCGCAGAATAGTCTGGGACGTTGTTGGTGGTTCTAGACGCGCTGGATGTGTGGTCGTCGCGGCTAAGCGGCTCAGAATTTAATTCTTTCACTTTTTTTCGATCTTCTTCCCTCACTGCTATCGACGGTTTGCCTATGTACGTTCCGATCTGTATGGTTCTATCGATTTTCAGTGCTCTACATACTGGACTGGCATGGTTACTTCAGGTTAAAGATGCCAGAGCGACGCTGTGACGGTCAAATAAGCGGTTTGGATGCTTTCAGGTGGGTAAGGTGAATAATCTCTTATTTGACCGTCAGAGGGTCAACGGTTTGTTAACTCTGCAGAGAAAATGAATTCGATCACTTCCAGATATCATCGAGAATGGTTCGAAGCATCGCCGGTGTCCTCAGATGCGCGGTCATGATCGCGGTCGAGATGCTGTGGGTTGAAATTTAATCCTTTCACTTTTTCCGAGACTGTCCCTGTCACTGCTGCCAACCATCCACCTGAAGACTTTAATGGCTATGTGTCTGGATCTATTCCTTATGTTCTGGAACGTAGGTTTGCACGGTTGCATCCATATTCAGTTGCCTCTGTGCGACTGTGACGGTCAAATAAGCGATTTGTCCTGATATATATGAGTGAAAGAGCATCGGCTTATTTGACCGTCAGGGCGGAATTTCTACGATTGTTCAGGACTGTTTGACGATCTGGTTATCTCTGGATAGGTGCAAAAACAATCCTGGGCATCGCCGCCGTCAACCTATTGGATGGATAGTTCGTGGTCAGGGTTGTGTGGGTTAAACTTTCATTCTTTCATTTTTGTTTCGACCACGCCTGTCACTGCTGTCAAAGATCCATCCGAGTACTTCGCAATTTGAATGTCTGGATCTGTTCATCAGCTCCCTGATACATGAAACGTAGGCTTACATCCGCTCAGGGCTGCCTGTGTGGACCTGTGACGGTCAAATAAGCGGGTTGGATACATTCTAGTGGGTGAGCGGGATAATCCCTTATTTGACCGTCAGGGCGAGAATGGCCCGGCTACTGTCCAAAGCAAATGGGTCTAATTATCTTTGGACATGCTCAAGAGTTGCTAGAAGCATCACTGGTATCAACAGGTGTCCGGTACAGATGATGGTCGCGGTGCTATGGTCTTCAATTTAATTCTTTCACTTCTTCACATGCTACTCGTACCGTCCATCCGGACCATTCGACAAAGTACTTTGAATGCTATATGGCTGGATCTGTTCATTACCAGCTCTACAGCTGATTCGCGTGGTTACATCCACATTAAGGGTCCTGTACAATGCTGTGACGGTCAAATAAGCGATTCGTCTAGGTACATGTGTGTGGGAAACTTTTGGCTTATTTGACCGTCAGGGCGTCATTTTATCGAAGATGTGAGGCGGTTTGAGGGCCTGGTTATGTCTAAATAAGCTCAGAAGTATTCCTGGGTATAGCTGGTGTCAGCTTTCTAAGTGGATGGTACGTCGTCGCGGTGTTCTGGTTTTGTCTTTCATTCTTTCACCGTTTTCAAGCCTGGTAATGTCACTGCCGTGATATTTCCCTCTGAATACTTTCCGATCTGAATGCTCCCATCTATTATCGTGCCTCTTAAAGCAGGAACTGCATGGTTACATCCGCTCTCAGCCGTCTTGAAGAGTCCGTGACGGTCAGATAAGTGGTTGGAGTGGCTTTCAGTATGGATGCAAAGTTATCTCTTATTTGACCGTCACAGGGTTATTTTCTCAGTCAAGATGGGCTTAGAATGGGTCTAATCCTCTCTGGTGATGTACGATAGTAGTCTGATGCGTCGCCCGCGTGGACGTAGTCGCGGTACAGGTCATGGTTGGGGTATCGGGGACTGAATTTCAGTTCTTTCACTCTCATCGAGGCTGCTCGTGTGACTGCTGTGAAGTTATCATCAAAGTAGTATGCAAGCTACCTGGGCCAATCTGTTTACTACCTTCAGAATACTTGAATGACACGGTTATATTCATTCTAAGTTGCCTATGCGAGGCTGTGACGGTCAAATAAGCGGTTCGAATGGCTTTCAGTGTAGAATAGGGTTATCTCTTATTTGACCGTCAGCGCTTCACCCTCTCAGCAGAGTAGGGCCAGATCAGTGCTGTATCTTCTCTGAACACCTTTCAGAATAATCTGAGTGCCTGCTGGCGTCGTTAAAGGTATGATCCGAGTCGTCGTCGCGGTGTCGTCAAGTGAAATTTAATCTTTTCACTTTTCTGAGAGCTGAAGAAGTCACTGCTAGCGACAGCTCGAATGGGTACTTTGCAATCTGAATCTTTCAGTCTATTTTCCAGCCTCGACATACATAATCAGCATGGTTACTTCCGACAAAAGTCGATTGGGTGAAGCTGTGACGGTCAAATAAGCGGTTATCAACATTCTCTATGAGTGAGGGGGTATTCGCTTATTTGACCGTCACAGGGTCAACTGGCAAGCTGTTTCGCGGCTACTACGGCGTATAATGCCTTGGATGATATGTAGAAGCGACGGTTAGCACTGCTGATGGGTATGGATGGGCTATGTGGGTTGTCGTCGGGTTGTTGGGTGCGAAACTTTCATTCTTTCACTCCTTTGGCTATTGCTTGTGGCACTGGCCTCGAGGTTTCACTCGAGTACTTTGAAATCTGTATGGTTATGTCTACTCACCACCTTCCGAACGGTCGACCGTCATGGTTACACTCCTTCTGAGTTGCGTCGATGGGCCTGTGACGGTCAAATAAGTGGTTGGCACGGTTGGCAGTGAGGAAAAGGATACTCACTTATTTGACCGTCAGTGTGTCGACGTCTAAGATACAGCGGACGATGAATGGACTCAACCGTCACAGGAGCACTCTGAGAATGATCTTGTATATCGGCGGTGTCGACAAGCACGCTTTGAGAGTCGCCGCAGGGGCACTGATACTTGAAAATTGTTTCTTTCACTTTCTCACATGGCTTTCAGCGCTACCGCTCCGCAGCTTTCACTCGGTTCTTCGAAAGGGAGTGGATATTTTTGAATTCAGCGTCCTCTTCGCACGAAGTCGACATGGCTGCATTTATTCTATGGCACCTGGGTAAGCCCTGACGGTCAAATAAGCGGGTTCTTAGGATATCTGGGTCTTTGTCGATCTTCTATCTCGACCGTGGGTGTTGTTCTGTCGAACGAGATGAGGACCGGAAGTGTGGGGTAAGGCGTATCAGCTCCTTCATTTTATCCGCATGCATTGGTTGCTCCTGGTTTCACACCTCACTTTCACCACGAGCTTCCTTTTCTGCCACCACCCTTTCACTCCTTTCATCCTTTCAACAAGCATCCTCCCATCTCGAGCATCCGGATGTCATCCTACCAAGCACCGTCCATGGTAGGGCGTGTATCGGGGGTTACAGAGACCGGAAAGTCTTTGCGAGATGTGTTGTCCGACGTTTCCCACGGTCGCGCTGATTTTTTCCTTCTCACGATTCCTTACCTGCTCACCCTCTTTCTTTTACAGCGCCCCCTCCCATCCTCATCCTCCCACTTCGAACAGCGTTCTCTCTTCTCTTCTTGCAGGATGTCAGGCGCAGTGCCTTCTTCGAGCCAGGAGTCCACGCTTTCGAACACGTCTTCGGCGAGGAGCTATCTCTCCCACTCTGGCTTCCGTCTTCACAGCGATCCGGTCGCAATCATTTGCTCGACCTGCAAGGTTGCGGTGGACGTCAGCTACGCATCAAAGTTTCGGTTACACTGCTCCAACGCATCCACACACGGCGATGGTAAGTTCACCCGTCCCTTTCAGCTTTTACGCATCCCTGCTGAAACTTTCACTTTCATTTGATTGCAGTTGACGTGGATAAGGTGTGGGAGGCTATTCAGTCGTTGAAGGAGAATGGACGGGAATTTGCCGCTGCTACAGCGCTGCCTGCGCCATCGACGGTGACCGAGCCGGTGCTCGGGCTCAAGGTCCACAGGGGAGGGGAGTGCTCGGAGTGTGGCCACCTTAGTCAGTCCATCCGACAGGTCGATCTCCACCGCCGGCAAGAACATGATCGCAGAGGGAATTCGATTTCCGAGGATGGTGCAGACATGGGGAAGAAAATGTCAGACCTGGGTGGTGGAGGAGGGAGAGAAGGGGAGCGATCAGCTGCTATCGTCCTTCGACCGGATGCTCACAGATGCCGGATATTCGGACCAGACATTGGGGCCCAGTGCTGTAGGAGGGGGATCGTCAGCGTCGGATAAAGGGTGGGAACGGATTGCGGGATGGAATAAGCTACTTGCTGGGCGGGATCGGCCGGCGCTGATACAGATGATGACTGGACCATCCGACACCGACGACCCAACACGATTTTGCTGTCGCCGCCTCCCGAACTTCAGTCGCGGGTGGTATTCTACGACTTCGGGACGACCTCGCGACTTCAGGAGGCACACGCATTGCTTTTCGACACGATTAGAACGTGGTTCAAGGCGATGAACCTTCACATCTCCACTCTCTCCCCTTCTTTCCGGCAGCTGATTCACAGTCATCAGCGGGTCGACAAAGGACAGAATGTTGCCGGGTCAGGGAGATGTTTTGACCTGCGGGATCAGGGGTCGCCGCTGCGATATTCGGTGGTCTGGGCATCGGTCTGCGCCTTCATTTGGTCGCTCTGGCGCCAGTACAGTCTCTGGAGGGAGGTCGATGAAAGCTTTCAAGACGATTTCACTTTCACTTTCAAGCTTTCATCTTCGTTCAGCGTGGTCAAGCATGAGGCGATCGACTTCTGCTGCGAGGCTCTCGACGAGGCTCTCTTCAATCTCACCGACGCCGGACGCGATCATCAAGAAGAGGACAACAAGACGCTCGTAATCGCCATCGCCAACCTCTCGAACGCTATCGCCGCCGTACCTCTTCACGACATCGGGATGGACTCTCCCCTGCTCGTCGCCTCCGCGGTACTGGCGGTGTTGCCAGAGGAGGGTTACGCGCTGCGGCCTGTGGGAGCCCACTCTCGGGTTCTCTCCATGCTGGTGTTTGGGTTGAAGATTTCGTTGTTTGGATGGAGCCAGCTGGCGGCGGAGGAAGAGGGGGAACAGAGATCGGCTAATGCGGTGTACAAGGGGGTTCGGGACGAGCTTCTGGTGTTTGGCACCAGCACGGAGCTGGTCGCGGAGGCGCTGTTTACTCAGCATTCGTACGCCATGCAAGTTGCCCGGCGCGCGGTGGGATCAAAGTCTTTTCTCTGGTCGGATGACGGACAGCGGGTGGCGGCGGAGGGGGAAACTATTCGGATCGGCGATCTGAGCTCCTACATTCGGAATCAGGTCATGAAGGCGGATCAATCTACACTCGCAATCTTCGAGCTTCTTCAATTGGATCCCTCGACTACCACCTTTCACTCCGACCCTTCTTCTTTGCGAGACGACGCCTCGGCGGCCAGCACGGGTTGGACTCTTTCTTCACATCCCGCAAATGTCAAGGTTAGATAAGCAGCTACAACGTTCCGGCGGGCGGCGATTCGCTACTGCGCGCAGTCGGACTCCATGGAGGAGGGTCTCTCTCTGGACCCCGCCTCGGTTAAGGCCCTGATTACCATCGCCGACAAGGCCAGACGGGCGGCGCTGCTGGCTACCTTCGTCTCTTCGGGGCACTGTCCTCGTGTGCAAGACCTCCTACTTGCGACATACAAGAATCAATATTCCAGCATGCGGGACCTCAAGCTCGGACCGGACGGACAGCTAAGTCTGCTCCTGGGATCAAACAAGACCGGCCACCGATCGAACGTCGTCACCGCGCGGTTCTTCTCTCCCCTTCTATCCGACGTGGTTGGGACGCTCACGGCCGTGGTCCGACCCGCGCTCGATCAGATCCGAGCGCTGTCCTCGAATGTTTCACCTTCACCGCTGCTTTTCATTTCACTTTCAGGTGAAAGTGAAAATTGGCGAAACATTTCAAACTGGCTCGCCAAGGAGACTCTGGCGCTCGGACTTGGGGTCGCGCTTGGGCCTCTTGCTTTCCGACAGCTCACTGCGGCGGTTATTACGCGGCACTTCGGGCCCGGCGCACGAAACACCTTTGCCCTGGACAAGGAGGGTTGCGATGGGGGGAAGGCGGCGTCGAGGATGAGGAAGAGGCGCAGGATCTTGTCTTTGGCGGGCTTCCTAACCTAATGTACTCGCAGTTAATTGGATACGACGGCAGAGGACACTGGAGCGGGCCTGAGACAATTAGTCTTGCATCCCTGACCGTTGTAAGGGGAGCTTAAATCACCTACAACGCTGCATACAGCGCATCCCAATTTAAAGTTTTTTAGCGTGCCGCATCTTTTTTTGCGGGCCCACATTCATTAGAACTTTTAATTAAACTTTCGCAGCACTGCACCAGTCGCGTATCCCTGCATCTTTCGCCGTATCCCATAGTGTTGGGCACGCTCCCTGTGTCCGCTCAAACACTGGTGCAGTGCCCCCAAAACCTATCCAGCAGTATCCCACAGGGATCCCGTCCGCATCTTCCATAGAAAACAATTTAAGCACGTTAAAGACATAGTGTGTGCTCTCATACTGGGTGTGTGCTCTCTAAGCAAGCATGTGCTCTCAGGGCACAGTCCAGCGCTATGATTCTACTCTCCGAGCAAATAATGGACCCCGGGAGGTGCAAAATCCCTCGTTGGACCTTACTCGCCAATCACACGGGTAAATAATGAACCCCGGGGGGTACAAAATCCATCCTTTAACCTGGAAACCAGCCTAATTGGCAAATTCGAACCCCCGGGGTACAAAATTCACCGTCTCCCCTTACTCACCAGCCACAACACTGAATTTCGCACCCGGAAGGTTCAAAATTCCTGCTGCATCTCATCCACCGGCCATCGCTATACACGTTCTTCCCTCCCCCCCCCCCCCCTTCCTCCTCCCCCGCAAATCCGTTCTCCCTCCACCGTCCCGCCATGTACCTGAGACTACTCACCTCGGCGGCTTGAATTTATAGGGGGAAGTAAGGAAAGAAAGAGAAGACGGAAAAGACATCGCCCAAAGGAAGGCGAAGTAGAAAGCGCAACGGAAAGAAAAAAGCAACGAGAGGATGTGAAAGAAAAAAAAAATGATGTAGTTGAAGGCATCGTCAAAGAAACAGAAATGAAAGAAGGTGAGAATGAAAGCAAGGAGAGGGGTTGAAGAAACCGGTAGGGTGCGAGGCAACGGAAGGCGAAGAAGAACGCAGAGAGCAAAGGGGACGAACGGAAAAAAACGGATGTGCAGTTGAGTACACCTCTGGAACGAGCGATGTCCATGTTGAAGGACGAGAAAGGCGGAATAGCGGAAACCAGCAGGCGAAGCGTGGATAGATGGATGGCCGTCGAAGTAGCAGTTGAGTGCAGAGGGGAAGGAACGTTCTGGACCGGTGTGATTCCGGTGCTGGCGAGACGTGCAGAAAGGAAACTGGAAAGGCGTGAACCGAACGCAGGAAGGAGGTACGGAAGTTGAGTCCGGTTCATCCGCGTTGTCAAAGACAGGGCCCAGGAACATGAGCGCAGTGTCGACAGCGCCGCGATGATGAGTGGCAAGCGTAGGTCGAAGCTGGAGAAGGGCGCAGGAACAGAAGGGGAAAGAGACCGGTGGGCGAAGAGGACGAAGGCGAAAGAGAAGGCGAAATGAGACCGGTGGGCGAAGAGGACGAAGGCGAAAGAGAAGGCGACAGGATACCGGTGTGCAAAGCGGGGAAGTAAACGAGTCAGAGCGTAGTTGAATACGATGTTGCATTTGGCAACGGTAGAATTGACCGGATGTCGTTCCGAGGTCGGGACGAGCAGGAGCCAAGTAGTGCAACTCTGTGTGGCGAGTGGTGTTGCGACCTTGGTTCGTGCAGGAAGGCAGCAGGAAAGAGTGAACCGTTAGATTTGGCCTGCGAACGAGAATAAAATACCGGCTACGGCCTGAAAGGCTGTGTAGGTTCCGACTCCCAGAAACGTAGTGCCGGTGCCCCAGCTGGGTGGCATTCGCAGCGGTCGATCGGCCCGTTCGAGCTCGTAATCGCGGTTGATGAAGGTTGCGACCTCGATGGCTGCATCGTAGGCGTCCTGGTATGCGGTGAGGAACATCAGAATTCCGCGGACAGCGTCCTTGTAGGATTTGAAATCGCAATTGGTATCCACGTTTCTGCGTCCGCAAAGATCTTGCGGCAGATAGCACTTGTAGCAAGCCGCACCGTAGGGTAGGTCATTGTGGGTGTCCTTGCGGAAATCCATCTGAGAACGCATGTCCAGGCAGGGCATTCGGCAGTGCGATGGTGGGTGGTCGCTTGGTCGCCTCAGCAAGGTGCACATTGGGCACTCCTTAGCAGTTTTCCGGAGCGCCTTGAGGATCGCTTCCTTGTACGCACCCAACGACTGTAGCTGCTCCCCCTTTTTGTCGCAGACGTCTGGTATGGGGCAGGTGAAAGGAAGAGAGGCAGGCTGGAAGCCTGAGTACCACTCAGGGCCAGTGATAGACCATGGAGTTCGTCCGCTTGTGAGTTCGCCGCCCGTCTTCTTGGAAGGACCGGCAAAAGGAGACGGTGCTTGCGGACGTGAGAGCCTGGTGAGGGGTGACGATGGTACGCTTTTTCCCAGAGACGATGACCCAATAGAAGAGCTGGCACGATTGGTAGATTTCGACGGCGGGAAGAGCGGTAACTTTGATGGAAGAGAGGTGATGCCGAAGCCGTTATCCGCCCTGTCCTCGAACCATTTGATGATCTCGTCGCGATTCATACTCGTAACTCCCTTTTGGTTGAGGTGCAGATGTAATAGTTCAGTTACGGATCTTCCAGAAACACCGTCATGCGATGTTGTACTCACGAGTCGTTTGTCCCTGGCGTTTGTAACGATACGCTTGGACGGCTCAGAGGGTCCGGCCGCAGCAGCACTGCTGGTGAGGGGGTAGTCGGGCATCCATCCCGATGGAGGGGGAGGACTTGGAGTCTCTGGCACCACCTGTCCAGCTGCATGTTGCCGGGCGTGAAAAGAGACCGCATCTGTGCCGTCTTCGTCGTCGTCGTCCAAACACCACTCTTGTAGAGATTGAGACGGTTGGTGAGAGCGGTCCTTGATCTGAGATCGGTCCTTGCCCTTCGACAGCGCCGTCTCCTTCTTCACTGACGGAGGCAAGACAGTCTTGCGGTACTTGCCGACGAATGAAATCGCGGTACCATCAGCCTTGCGCTTTTCCCCTGTTGCCACGACGTTGTTAACCGTGGTCTTTGGCGATGG
The DNA here is from genome assembly GCA_001689995.1 of Tilletia indica. Classification (NCBI taxonomy): domain Eukaryota; kingdom Fungi; phylum Basidiomycota; class Exobasidiomycetes; order Tilletiales; family Tilletiaceae; genus Tilletia; species Tilletia indica. Next base: position 22,165 of record MAPW01000247.1, read on the forward strand.
CTTTGTTCCGTCGTTAGGTCCGTCCCCTTTACCGCTCCCATCCGTCGCCTTTGGTGCCTGGCCCGAGCGGATGGGCCCGAACATCTTGATGCAGTAAGAGCACCTCTCGGCGCAGAGTTCGATACAAGTTGCGGCGCGATCATCGATCCAGCTTCCGATCGGTACGCGTAGACATGTGGTCTCGCTAAGAAAGAGTTGTAGCGCTTCTGTGTCCGAGGCGGGCACGATGTTTGCAGGAGGCTGTCGCTTTCCGTATCCGCGAAGAAACACCGTGGCCTCAGAGTACTGACCGAGTCGCCCTGCGCGGCCGGCAATCTGGATGACACTACTCATTGACCATGGGTCATCGATGATGTACGTGCGAACGATATTCGGCCTGTTGATGCCGGTCCCAATACAGGCCGTACCGACGAGCATGTCGGAAAGCCCCACGCAAAATGTCTTCATCGCCGCGTCGCATGGATTTTCTCCAGCCGCGTCCGGCTCGAGGTCGCTGCCGTGACTGTGGTAGTACCCACAACCTAATGCCTTCGACAGCTCCACAGCATCGTTGCGCGTTTTGACGACTATGAGAACCTGTGCCTCTGTGTCGTCAGGACCGCCCGCCATAGCGTCGATCTCCTTCTGCAAGACGGCCACTAGTTCCTGATGGTCCTGATAGCGGCGAATGCCGAAAGCGATGTTGGGTCGGTGCGTGAGTTCGCGCTTAAATATGATGTCCAGCAGCGCAAGCTTGCGCAGTGCCGCTTCCTTCTTCGGCGAAATCGTGGCCGATAAGAAGGTGAACTTGAGCTTGGGAAGCATGGTCGTGAGGTTTGCAAAGCGTTTGATGCACTGTAGAGAGGAAAACAATTGTATTAGTATACGTCTCGAGGTCTCGAAGGACTTTTCTCTGCAAGCTTGGCATGTGTAGGATGGAGGCGGCTAGAAGGCGGCTACTCACGTTTCGGAACTGTTCGTCCAGAAGAACGTGAGCCTCGTCAAAGAAAACGCGTTTGATTCGATCTCTGTTGGTTGTGTCCGCCAACCAAGTAAAGAACGGCTGGCCGACAGCTTTGTTCAGGGAAATCACCAGCAAAGCGGGGTTGGCGTCCAATCCACTGAAAGATTCCGGCCCGACCAGATCGTTGTGGGAATTCCGATACCGCGGGCTTCTCGGACGATATCGTATATGAGAGAGTTGTAGGGGACCACCACCACCGTTATGGCTCCCACACCAGACTTGCGTTGACCTGTCTCTAGGGCTGACATGTGATACAGGGTTGATTTTCCTGCCCCCGTCCTGGCGACCACGCCGAGATGTCCAGCGTCGTTGAGGATAAAGGGTAGAGCCTCTGCAATCGCTTCAGAGCGAAGTCCTTTGAAAGATGGCTTGTCCTTCATTAGTCCCATCAGCGTCCTTGTCTGTTCCACGGTCAAAGGGATTCGATTCGATCGCGGCATTGTCGGAGCTGGGTTTGGCGTCGACGACCGGGCTTCCGTTGAGGGCTCAATTGCCTTCACTGTTGCGCTCTGAACTGGAACAGAACCAGGGAATGAGTTCGTCATATCACGGATCGCCTGTACTGGAAAAGTCGGAATTCCAGTGACCATGTGGCATTGCAGTGACATGTCGCTTGCAGGCGGTGACGTCGGTATCGCCATGACCTTAGATCGCAGGGCAATCAGAAGTCTCCAAAAGCCTTGCCACGTGCGGGAAACGAGTCTTGCCTCGCTCAAGACGCCTTGGTCTACTCCTCTCCGCTGGTTTAGATCGACTCCGTAGCGGGCAAAGCTGGTTGTCAAGGATCGTCCAGACTGGGCGGAGAACGCATCTTGTCCAGTTTCTTCGGGGGCCCTTGTTCCCCTGATGCTTTTGTCTCTGTTGACGGCTTCGTCAACACGGCGTGCCGAATCTTCGACAATATCTGCATCGTGATCGTCGTGTCCTGCCTCTGCCAAGAGATCGTCGATCAGGGCCCTGATGGGACCCGTTCGAAAGTGCGTGTGTACCACGGTCTCCGCAAACTGTCGGAAGGAGTTGACTCCAAACTCCATTCCCACACCTGCCCTCGTCGACGTCTGGCCGAGTTCGCGGCTGAGGGAGCTTGTCGTCCACTTCTCGGATCCTCTGTCCTCCTTTGTGCTGGGATGATTGAAAAGGTAGACACGCTCCTGTTTGTGCTCGTGCAAGTAGACCCGATCCAGCAAAGGGCGTACAGTGCACGCGTACGTCACAAGTACCTTCGCCACCGTTGGGTGCAGGTATCGAAGATTCTGCTGGGTACGCGCGGCCGTGTATTCCATTTTACTGTAGGTTAAGTCGAGGATGACTTCTCCTCCAGGCGCCAAGTAAAAGGAGCGTTGTCGAGAGCCGGCACCATTCTTGAGAGTAGCCTCGTTGAGTTCCGATCCTCGTGGAGGGAGTCCTGAGGTAAGGTAAAGTGCCAAGCGGAGGGCGACCAGGAAATCCGCCTCGGCGTCTTTGAGGATTGTCTTGTATGCCTCGTCCATCGTGAACGTCCATCGAGAGGTCTTGGCATCTCGGGAAAGAACCACGAATTTGCCGAGCATGTCATTCGTGTAGAGTGTGGAGTCGAAAACCGCTTCGTTGCGTTTGAAACCGCCAAACCACGCTCCGGCGTCGTTGTTCATCGGATCGTCCACCATGTGTTCGAAATGGACGGACGTCAAGTCCAGTGGAAAAGAGCAGAACCTCAACATGACTTGGAGACACTCTGCGGCAGCGTCAATGGATTTCGCCATCATCGCCCTGACTGCATCGAGGCGGACGCTGTTGCCGTCCAGGAACACGGATTGTCCATCTTCGGCCCAGCTTGCCCGACCCTGTACGCCTTCTCCCTGTGAGAAGAAAGAGTTTCCGACGTATTGAATCGTAAGCAACCCTGATCCATGACACCAGAAGCTGTTGATTTTCTCACCTTGGCTGCCTTCATCGCATAGTTACGTTGACTGATGAGTTCGTTGTACCCACTGTTGAACAAAGAGTTCACACCGAGCAGGGAATCGTGTGATGCGTGAAAGGTGGTGGCGCGATACTGTCCCGCCGTGGTAGCTGGCCCGTGTTCACTGACGTCGTGGAACATATCTTTCATATGTCCGTCGATACGAACCATTTCGCACATGAACCAATTGATTTTGAGCGCTGAGATCACCCGGCTGAGTATTGGTGAGTATTGAACCGCCGGCATGAAGTTGCCGTCGATCGGCTTGGAGATAGCCATGGCGGCTAGGAGGACGAGAAGTACCGAGTTCTTGTGGTCGTCCGGCAGAGGAGCCGAGAGCAGGCATGAGCCGAGTTTCCAGTATGCCTCATGATCTCCTGTTGCGATGATGTCGTTGACAGCGCTCTTGATGGTAGCGTCTGACCGAAACAGGGCCCTCATGACCGTTTCCAACCCCTCCTCGAGCGGTTCAGCCGGTTCTGCATCGTCTTCGACCGGGACAAATGCGTTGTAGTCTGGTGTCGTCCCGAAGACCCTATTGTGAGTTCGGACCAGACCCACGACGATCTGTTCCCAGACTTTGATGCAGTTCTGGAAAGAGCCCGGCTCCAGATGCATCGGCCGCGTAGAGCCAGCGTCCTTGATGTCTTTAGCGTTCATCGCCGACCGGTATGCGACGGAACTGCTTTCCAGCCGGTTGAAGCCTTTGGTCAAAGACTCCACAACACCCTTACGAATTCGACCGTCCATTGTATCTGCCCCGCGTCGCCGTTCGGATGGGATGGGAGATCTGGCCCGATGAGTGCTGCGTACTTGTGAAGGTTCTGACCATGAAGTAGAGCCGCTTGCCCCGATCTTCGTGCCCACGGAGTCATCTGCGTGGTGGTTGGCATTGGATATGATGTTGTGATCTCCTTCGACATGATCTCGTCGAGCAGGCTCGCCGTGGCAGTGGGGGCCGCTTCGAGCGTCTCCATGCAGTCCGCCTTGAATACCGTATGAGTGAGACTGGGCTGGCCTTTGCAGACGGGACCGTGCTTCCTCAAGTTGTGAGGGATCTCGAAGGGGAACTGGCATCCTGGACACCAAAAAGCCGTTTTTGTTTCACCGTCTGGACTTTTCCGGGTCTCGCGTGTGACCGTGCATGGTGCGGGATATCCCTTGATCACTAATCCAGTTTGGATGTTGCTTGAGTGCTCCTTGCGCTTGTGCGTTTCCATGCGCCCCTTGGTCTCGAATTGCTCGTCGCAGTCGTGGCACTTGTGCAGACTAGGATTGGCACACTTCACGAGATCTGCTGCCTCGGTCGCCTGTAGAAGCAGAGTCTTTGCGTCCGTAAAGACATCCGTGCCTTTGCCCTTGTTGGTGACGGCGTCGTTGGCCAGCTTCGTTGCCTTTTTGATCCTGATGCGATCAACAATGGCTTGGACGTGCTTTGCGTTAGGCTGGTCCACCAGGGCCATTCCGACCGTGGTCGTGTCTGCACCTTGGGGCGTGTCCGCCGATGTTTCTTCTGGCCTATCGTCGTTGTCGAAGACGCCCTCGCCCAGCCAACGATCGAGCTCGTCTTCGTACGCAATGTCAAGTGGGTTACTGCTTGCGACTGCCTGTTCATCCAGCGTAAGCCACTTGTCGTCCCAGAACTCGTCATCTGCAGAGAACATTGTAGGTCATCAGCACCTGGCAGCATCTTGCTGTGTACACGCGCTTACTCACCAGAATCATGACCTTCGGGCGCAGGTTGCTGCTCCCCGGAATCCACCATGGTCGCCTCACTACCATGAGGCGGCGTGAGGAAAGGACTTGGCTTTCTAGGATTGCTGGTCGGTGTGGAGCTCGTGTGCGCCAGATCTGTCGGCGCATCGTGAGGGCCCATGTCCGGCTCACGATGGCCCGAGTCCAACTGTTCGGTTGGTGTGTCACGAGGGCCCATGTCCGGCTCGTTTTGTTCGACACCTGTTGGCTGGAGTTCAGCTGCTGCTGGGTCCGAGACGGGACTAGAGTCATTGTCGAGGTTGTTCTCGCCGTTAGATGTTGCGGGGCTACCAGGTTCATCGCGGATCGAGTAGTGCATCTTGTAAGTGCTGATTCGCGGAACTTGCCTGGTCCGGGCCATATTTTGTATGGTCCGGCTGTGGCAGTATAGTGGGCGAAGATGGGTAAGGTGTACGAAGATGGGAAAGATTTTTTTGGAGGGGGTGTAGGGTGTGGGTTGAATAGCACGAGCTGTAGTGCCTCAAACGACGAGTAGGGATTCGGAATGAGGAGGGTGTGAGATGAGTTGAGGTCTGAGGAGTAGGGATGAGGAGTGAGGAGTGAGGAGTGAGGAGTGAGGGAGGGAGGTGGGGGGGGGGGGGGTTGTTTGTGCTTTGTCGAAGCAAAGTTTGACAGCGACCGGATTATAGCATTTTTTGCGATCAACTGAAACCCATATACGGCGCGTCGCTCTCCTTTGCACCGACGTGGCCTTTTGGATGTTCGCCTCGTCGCGTCCACAACGCGTGCAGTAATTGCGACAGGC
>MAPW01000248.1:0-27459 GCA_001689995.1 Tilletia indica
TGCGCTTTACCTGTACTTGTCCATTTCACGGGCTCGAACTTCTTGACGTAGCAAAGGAACTCCCCAGGATAATCGTCCTCGTACCACATGTGAGGCCTCATATTGTGGATGAACTGACGCCGGGCAAGGCCGACCGTCCGAAATCGTTCCACTACGTGTCCAGGACAGTAGATAGTGGCTGTCAACAGGTTGGGAAACCATCCAGGCGGACAGCGTCCTCGCTTTCCGAGTGGTTCCTTGCTTCGAAGGCGAACGTGGCGGAGACATTTGGCATGCAATGTTTGCAGAATATCGGCGTTGACGGCCGCGTAGTCGAGGGTCAGATGGATGAGTTTGGGCAGCTGACAACGGGGTAGTTCCTCACGGGAAGGCGAACGGGGAGATTCGTCGTCGGATACCGAGACCTCCGCACGTTCGATGTCCGGAAGGTGTGCAAGCAACTTGTGAACCCACTCAGATGTGTTCTTGAACCCATCGCAGATGACGGAATGAACTGCGAAGCATACCGTTTTGCATTTCTGGATACGCCGGAGAAAAGGGCCGCTGTCGGCGGCGACGATGCTCATGCCAGGAGATCGGATGATGAATCGCTCCATGTCTGGATAAACCTGGTCGGGGGAAGTAGTCGTGTCGAGGACAAGATTGGGGATCGAGTAGAAGTCCATCTCCAAGGGAGTGTCGGCCTCGATAACGACATCGACGAGCTGGGGATTGGATAGCAGAATCGATTCCACTAGAAGCATGATGTCTTCTTGAGCCGTGATACGAAGGTGAAGATGCGTGAGTCTTGGGAGGGGGCGGGAGATGCGGCTCAGCAGCATCGAGCTGGTGATCCAATGATGGAAATTTTGGAGGGACCACGAGTACGGGTTGGTGCTCATTGCCACGTTTGGTACCCGACAGTCGATGGTGATGGAACAGGCTAGCTCTGCCCGTGCCTTGTCGAACAATGTTGTCTGCATGCGAAGGTCCCTGGCGTCGGGCCACGCGGCATCAACGTGGTGTTGCCAGTATTTCAAGACGTCTCGATAGCGCGCGTCTGGTCGTGGTATCCAGCGACCCAAGAATGCTCGAACGATTGGACCGAGGGAGGATGAAAGGAATGAAAGTGCCGAGTAAGTTCGTGCTGAACAGCGGAACGGAATGACTTGTTGATCAGAGCCAAAGATTGTGCCTGCTTGAGAGCTGTCACGGCGACAGGAACTGTTATGTCCTCCGTGCTGGATATGTTCGTCTCGGACTGCTTCGATGTGGACGCATCAACAGGAGGATTGCTCAAGAACTGCGAACCGATGATTGGTGGTCCTGGGGCCGAGTCGTGGCGCAGTATTCGAAGAACCGTGCTCAACACCTCTTCGGGGACGTCGCCAATGAGCATGTTTGCCGGAAAGCCTGGAAGACCAGAGGGAGGAGTACGAAGACAGGGGTCAGATTGGGATGAATCTGGAGCATGATGTTAAACTCACCACGGCGGATCTTTGACGTAGGGAAGTTCTGGGTGAGCTCATGCTGAACTGCTGAGCGGACAGCCTTATTGACCAAGGTCATCGGTTGGATCTTGTTGACAGCGTCCAAATCAGCAGGAGCCATTTCTTCGTCCTCGTCAGAATCGGCATTTGCGACCTGGCTTGAGGTGGACACCTCAACGGCAGGGTGGATGACGGGCTTGTGGCGGTGGACGATGGTTCTTGGAGCGATCCGTCGCTCATAAGGTGACCAAGAATCTGGTTCAAGATCTCTTGAGGCATCTGTCGGGGAATCTTGCCGATGAGCATGTTTGGAGGTAAGACTGCCAACTGAGTAGATGAGGGAACGACAGAAACGGTCAATTCGGGAGCCAACCAGGGTATTATATGGAACTCACTCTGGGAATCTGCCTTTGGAGAGCTGACCGTGGAGGAGTGGGGAGGAGGGTTTCTGTTGTACGAGCTAGTCGAAGGCTCTGTGTGTCACATCAAAGAGCATTGAGCAGAACCTTTTGAGGACAAGGGAAGGTAAAGAAGCCAAGCAACGAGGTTGCTGAGATGTCGACTGCTTCTGGGCTTTGAATCGTCGAGCTTGAACACGAAGTGAGGCGGGGAACATCGAAGATAATCGAGGAGCAGTGAGCGCATTGGACGGGGAGTGGTGGGCCACTAATCGAGCTTGGACACGGAGCAGAGGGTGGAGAGCGGCAGCGAGGGTGATCCAAAATCATCGACAGGCAGCGAGCGCATTGAGCGGGGTTTGTTGAAGGAAGAAGACGCGGGCAATGAGCGAGCTGGGACACGCAGCGGAGGGCAATGAACAGGATCCATGCAAAATCATCAAGACGCAGTGAGCGCATTGAGCGAGGATTTCTTGGAGAAGAGACAGGTGGGGCACTGGTTGAGCTTGGACGCGCAGCTGAGGGCACTGAGCGGCAGCGAGGGTCATCCAAAATCATCGACAAGCAGCGAGCGCATTGAGCGGGTTGTTAAAGGAAGGGATGACGGAAAATGTTCGAGCTTGGACACGAACGAGGAGGCGTTGTGCAGGGATCATCGATCATCATCATCATAGAAGCAAAATCAGCGCAACGAGAGACATCGAAAGTCACTCAGCACAGACAATTAGACAACAGAGCCTGGATTGTTGTTGAGGTACGCTGTTGAGATGTACAACACTTACGCGGATTTCTGAACTGATATCTCCCGTGAATAAGCCTCAACATAGAGTTCAAAGCCCTGTTTCAAGCTGGCTAAGATTCCTACGGGATTGTGAACGACATCCTGACATGAAAGTATCTCCCGTAGACGTCAAACGCCATAACCGTCTGTCATGGAATGCAAACATTGAAGGGTCAGTATCGCACATGTTGAAAGCGATTGAAGTACTCACAAAGAGTGCGTCCCTGGCGCTTCAGGGCGTAGATGACGTCTAGCGAGGTGACAGTGTTGCGCTTGGCGTGATCGGAGTAGGCAATTGAATCCGCAATCAGACGTCTGAGGAATGACTGGAGAACACTGCGCGTGTCGTCGTATATGCCAGCAGATATGCGTTTGACCCCCCCCCGACGTGCAAGGCGGCGTATACTCGGATTAGTGATGCCCTTGATGTTGTCCCGCAGGATCTATGGACGTAAAGAATGTGATCAGTCAGAAGAAGGTGAGCGTGAATGTTGTCGAAGACATATGCATACCCTGACGTGTCGGTATGCTCCACCCATTCCCGACCCCTTGCCGCGACCACCTTTGGTATACATGCTGTAAAACGTTGGTGGTAGGATGGAAAAGCGGTATGGGAACCGGAAAAAAGGTGAGCGTGATTCTGTTGTGGTGGTAGAAGATACGTACGGCGTCGTTGATAAGGTTGTCGAACATCCGACAAAATGCTGGTATGACAACCTTCAGGCTTGAGGAGCACCGTAACCCATCTCACGTTTTCCAGGCTTCGCGCACCGTAACCGTTTCAACTTCCGTCCACCACCTTCTTTCCGAATCGAAATCAACCCAGAGCATGGCGGCGACCGACACTGCTAAACATCAGACAGGTTCCTGCAGGCGTACCGTCCCGGAAAACCCTGCCCCACACAAGCAACGCACACCCCCAAAGAAGGCGGCCAGCAGTTCTGGGTCCGCACCCCCGTCAGGCGGTATTATCTGCGCCACTTCGAGGAGAAGTGTCTGCCCTCCACCTGGCCCGACTGCCCTGTTCCAAAGAAGAAACGCGCACCCAAAGAAGAAACGCTCTACTCGGTGCAAAGACACAACCCGCCTTTAGCTGAGCTCCGATAGTGGAGCCAGCCCAGGCTCCAAGACTGGGACTGATGAAATGTGAGTTCAGCTCAACAAGAGACTCTCATATGAATCAAAAGGGGCAAAACTCACTCTTTGCGCGAACCTGTGCGACCTTCTGAACCTGCGCCTACGTCTTAGCCAGGGTGTTATGCGACCTTCTGAACCTGCGCCTGCGCCTGCGCCTGAGCCAAGGTCACCTCCCGCCTCTCCTCGTCCTGCGCTGTGGTGAGCTGCTGTTGCTGCTGTTGATCCTGCTTTATGCGCTGCTGAATCGTAGCCAAGTTCTTGAGCATATGAGCATGTTGCTGGTGTAAGAATTGGAGCTTCGCTCGTTCGCCTGCATGATGTGGGCAGGGATGTTGAGGTTCGCCAGTCCGGGCGAGAGATTAGGCTGTCCTGGTTTATTTTGCTGGAGTTGGGATGCTTGCGTGCCGTAAGCATGTTGACCGGCGGGATCCGCTGTGGGTTCTGATGATCTTTTGGCGCTTGGCGCCTTTTCCGCTGGAGTCTGTCCATTGTTGCTGTTGCTGCTGCGACTGTGATGCATTATATGCGGCCGATCTTGATCCTACACGCAAGGCATCGAGGCTTCTCTTCCTGTGAACGAGACTTTCTGCTCATCTTGACGACGCCGCTTCTCTGGAGGCTCGGACTGCTGTGAGGAAGTTGGAGAAGAGGACAAGGGGAGAAGTTGATGATGAGGCTGAGGGTCCTGAACCGGACGGAGGGGGCTGGAAATATGCCATCAAGCTGTCGTGCTCGTCTGCGGTGAGGATGTCCCTTGGATTGTCGAAGATGTCTGACAGGATCGGAGCGAGTTCGTCGACTTCTAACATGGCTGTGAATGGATCGTGCGATGCGAGGGAGAGCGCCAAGAGCCAGTGTAGCCTTTGTGAGTCTGGCGGTTGTGTTGAGGGTGATGGGATGCCGTGTGATGTATGACGAGCTGAGCGTTCGTTGTGCGGGGCGCGAAGGACGATGGATATGTTGGCCAGCTCGGGAGTCGTTGTAGGAGCCGAGGGAACTTCTACTTGGAGAACTCGTACCCTAATGCGAGGGCGTGCAAGCAGAGGCGATATTGGTTGTGGAAGGAGAGGCGGGTGGTCATGCTGATGACGTGGATGAGATGTCTGGAGTGAGAAGATTCTGGCTGATGAGTGTGTTGGTGGGGTCGACTGCTGTGCTGGAAGGTGAGCGTTCTTGGACCATGTGTAAAGCGGCGGAGAGGACATTGGCTATGTTGACCATGTCTGATCTGTTGGATGAATGCCGTTGCTGTGATTCTGCTGACGCTGTTGCTGTTGTAAATTGAGGTGGGGCTGCTGGGGGTGTTGAAGGAGAGTGGGCCGTCTGGAAGAGCTCGTCGTCGTCTTCCTGTACTGAAGTGGGAGTATGACTGGAGCCATTTGAGGACGGATCTAAAGCTTGCGCATATCTGTGGGAAGTTCTGTATGAGAGGGAGGACGAGGACCTGCTGTGGTGGTGATAGTGATAGCGGGCGGTGATGGTGATGGTGCTGGTTGCCTGCGTGCCTGGCGGCGATGATATCTGTGGTAGTTGGAGCTGGTGCAGGCGATCAGGCGATCAAGCTCATCATGACTGACGGATTTGCATGCGATAGTTGTGTGCGCGGGCAATGAGGTATCTTCAAGTGAGGCAATGAGGCAGGTCAGGCGTCAGGATGTGTGGTTCGCTTATCAGAAATGAGCAGCTGGTCAAAGAGGCACTTGATTGCTCGATGCCTCCACATAGGACTCGGCCGAGCACCCATTGCAAGGTTCATGATGTTCACCTCAATGCGAAGTTGGGACTTCTACCAAGTAACTTGGATAGAAACTGGATATTCAGAAGCGCCGAGAAATGCGACGTCTTCCTGTGCAGTTGAAGGGTATGGTCACTATCAAAATTGGGAAGCTCGTTTAATTGATGTTGGTAGGTCTCGATGACTTTCCAGCCAAAACTTTTCGGCCGAGGAAAAAATCGACACTTAAGAACCCCAAAACTCTAAAGAGTTCGGGGAACGTACCACAGCAGGTGCGCGAGGTTCTTGACATCGACATCGCTCAATCTTTGGACGAACAAGCCCGTTTCGACGTGATTCTCGCGGCAGCATCCGGTGAAGAGCTATCGTCTTACCTTCACCCAGGGGGACTAATCATAGGAAATGAATCCTCCAATCAGGACTCCCTGGATATCATCGGACAGGGCACGGCACCTACGTCTTCTGGAAAGAATGGACACTGAGCCGAGCCCACGTAGAGGCCCGTGAGCCTTCCGGCATACTTGTCCTTCTCTTCGGTCCGATTCCCCGCTCAAGACGGAATTCCTTGTCGTATTTCCTCAGGCTGTTCAAATTGCCATCAGGAAGGATCGAAATGGCTCGAAGGTCTGAATGACAAGTACCATGGCTGCGATCTCTAAGGTTGAGCACGGAGCGCCCGGAGTGCTCCGTACTCCGGGACCCCTACTCCGGCGCGCTCCTGGAAATTTGCCAGGAAAATTCCTACTCCGCTTTCGAGTAAGATTTACCGCTTTAGAAAAGCTTCCTCCGTGCTCCGGGAAACATTTCAGGTGTTCTGAAATCGCACTCCGTACTCCGGCAAAATTTCTGAAGTGCCAAAGATCTGGCTCGGCGCTCCGCACCAGCGGAGTATGGAGTTTCGGGGGAGCTCCGGTCAGCTCCGGCTGGGTCGGGATGGTCATCATATATGAAGCTTGAGTCATCCATGGAGGTAGTAGTGGTGCATATTCTACTATGTAGAGGTGCTGGGAACACATGGGCATTTTCCCTTTCAAAAACACGGGAAAACATGACGAATCACACAAGACAGTTCTGTGAATGAGGAGAAATTAGCCGGAGCGCTTCGGAGCTCCGGCGGAGTATCCGGGAAAATAGAGTTTGAAATGAGATTTTCGAGCTCCGTACTCCGTTCAAGTAGAAACTGATTTCAAAATCTTTCTCCGCACTCCGTCCAAAAAGCGACGGAGGGAATAACTTGGCTCCGTACTCCGCACACGTTTTAGAATCTCACTCCGTACTCCGGCTGTTCTACATTCACCGGAGTAAATCCTCAAAAACACACTCCGCACTCCGGGCTCCGCCGGAGTGCGTCCCCGGATAATCACGGTGCTCCGGGAAATTCACTCCGGGGCTTACTCCGTGCTCAACCTTAGCGATCTCATCGTTCTTGACGATGGCGAGAAGTCAATTCTCGCTGATCGAGCAGGAACCGATCTGGTTCCAGCTTTGCCTACCTTTATCCAGAGGACGAGCAACACAATCTGGGTCTCTCGCGGTCTAAAAGTCACAAAAAAGTCTAGACTTTGACTTTACGTCAGGTAGTAAGTTCAAAAGTCACATAGTCACGCCGACCACTGGGCACGATGCCGAACCGTAATGAGATCGATTTCTGCCGCTGAGGCGTCGTGAGGTAGGAGAGAACAAGAGCGATGTGCAACTGAGGCGAGAGGAGACGAGGTCGACGCTGAAGACGAGGCGACGGAGGCAGGTGAAGACGAAAGCGCGCGAGAATATCGTTGAATGCGCGCACATCAAACCCAAAAGCTGAGATGTAGGCCATGTCTGACCTGATGTTGAGCAGACGGGCCATGGGAGACTGCGTTGAACAGACCAGGGAACCGCGGGTAAGGTAGACGCGACGACGAGGGGAAGCAAGTGCCACAGCAGCAGCGCCCAGAACGAGGGCGAGAAGCTGACGACGACGATGATTGTGGGCGAGAGATGACATTTTCTTATTGATGATATTGATTTATTGATGTATCGATGTTGCAGTCTATACGCAAAGGCGAGCGTGAGGGTCAGCACTTGAACTGACTGAGACAAGGAAGAACAGAACGTAGCCCTCACTCAGTATTTGATTAAAGATGATGATGAGGATGGCGTGGTCGGTGGTGGTGTAAGTTTTGCGCCGTGAATGGATGGGAGCAGAGAGGGAGAGCCCAAGGAGAGAGAACCAAACGAGGAGAAAAAAATCTGTCGCGGAAGGGAAAGCAATTGTCAAGTCAGTAATAGCACGGGATCGACAACCGCAGTGCCGAGCTGCAGATACTCACGAGGACAGGCAAGAGCTTTGTATCGGTGTTCTGCAATAAACAAGTAGAGAAAGAATAATAGATGAGTGAGAGAAAGAATCAGAAGAGTCGGAGTGGCAGGATAACTCACCGACAGAGGCCAAAGACGCGGCGACGAGGGGACAGGAGCGACGAGGGGACGGAACGACACGCGACGGGTGCAAACGCGCAGGCGGCGACGGGAGCGGCAACGGAGACGACGGGGACAAACAGGGGCAAAGCGCAGGCGACGAGGGGAGCGGCAACGGAGACGACGGGGACCGCGACGGAAGTGACGATTGGTTGAGAACTGCGAGAGAACAGAAAGGGGAAGAGGAAGGAGAAGACGTTGCCGCAATCAAACATGTAGTTCGCGTGGGACAAGAAACTCACAACCGTGCTCCTGGATCCTACTCTTGCCTGCTCTGTGAGAATGGGGGTGGTGGACGTGGAACAGGTGGGAGAAGAACAGAGAGAAATGAGGAGAAAAAAGAGAGAAGCGCTTTTGAAAATGAGGATGAAAGTGAAAGACGACAATGTTGGCGGTGGGCAGGTGTCTCTCAGTGTATATTTGAATCCAACCAAAGTTTATCGATCGAACAGCATCTAACGACCACAACCCAGTTATCGCATTGTTGAAGTCAGCCATTTCTGCGACTTTCTGCGCCTTGCTGCAGCCTTCTGAAGCCCTGCTTTGATGTTTCTGCGACTTTCTGCGACTTTCTGGAGCCTTCTGAAGCCCTGCTTTGTGATTGCTGCGACTTTCTGCGAGATTCTGCGACTTTCTGCGGCCTTCTGAAGCCATGCTTTGTGGTTTCTGCGACTTTCGGCGACTTTCTGCACCTTTCTGTGGCCTTCTGAAGGTCTGCTTTGAGGTTTCTGCGGCTTTCTGCGAGATTCTGCGACTTTCTGGAGCCTTCTGAAGCCATGCTTTGAGGTTTCTGCGGTTTTCTGCGAGATTCTGCGCCTTGCTGCGGCCTTCTGAAGCCCTGCTTTGATATTCACTGACTTCAAATATGCGATAACCGCCTCCCGAAAAAGTTTATGGATGGGTCGGTTGATAAACTTTTATCGACTCCCATACAGCTTTCTGGAGGCCCCCCCCCCATAAACTTGTTCCTTCGTTCTATCCGCTGAACACCAAGAAATAAAAATTGTTTTTGTATTTTTGAAAATTGAGGCCCAAAAATCACCTGCAGAAAGTTTCACTGAAGGAACCAGGATGGGTACAGATGGAGCCAGGAGAAAGTTACATGACTTCCTCACCACATCACTCATCAACAACTTCGTCGCAATGGCCAAGAGCAAAGGATCAAAACAGTGCACTCAAGAGGAACTTGCAATTTTGTTCCACTACGTGGGCAAATTCAAGCCTTTTGGCGCCAATCATTGGGAGTTGGGACCAGGTGGCATCGAGCTACAACATTCGTGCCTTGAAGAAAGGCTTTGAAGAATACAAGACCAAGCCTCTCAAGGAAAAGTTTTCTAGCCTGTGCAAAGCCAAGAAGCCGACCGGTGCGTACAGCGTATAGTATTCTGAGCAGTATTGAAAGAGAGAAGCGCTTTTGAAAATGAGGATGAAAGTGAAAGACAACAATGTTGGTGGTGGGCAGGTGTCTCTCAGTGTATATTTGAATCCAACCAAAGTTTATCGATCGAACAGCATCTAACGACCACAACCCAGTTATCGCATTGTTGAAGTCAGCCATTTCTGCGACTTTCTGCGCCTTGCTGCAGCCTTCTGAAGCACTGCTTTGATGTTTATGCGACTTTCTGCGACTTTCTGGAGCCTTCTGAAGCCCTGCTTTGTGATTGCTGCGACTTTCTGCGGCCTTCTGAAGCCCTGCTTCGATACTTATGCGACTTTCTGCGACTTTCTGGAGCCTTCTGAAGCCCTGCTTTGTGATTGCTGCGACTTTCTGCGAGATTCTGCGACTTTCTGCGGCCTTCTGAAGCCCTGCTTTGATACTTATGCGACTTTCTGCGACTTTTTACACCTTTCTGTGGCCTTCTGAAGGTCTGCTTTGAGGTTTCTGCGGCTTTCTGCGAGATTCTGCGACTTTCTGGAGCCTTCTGAAGCCATGCTTTGAGGTTTCTGCGGTTTTCTGCGAGATTCTGCGAGTTTCTGAGGCCTTCTGAAGCCATGCTTTGAGGTTTCTGCGACTTTCGGCGACTTTCTGCACCTTTCTGTGGCCTTCTGAAGGTCTGCTTTGAGGTTTCTGCGGCTTTCTGCGAGATTCTGCGACTTTCTGGAGCCTTCTGAAGCCATGCTTTGAGGTTTCTGCGGTTTTCTGCGAGATTCTGCGCCTTGCTGCGGCCTTCTGAAGCCCTGCTTTGATATTGGCTGACTTCAAATATGCGATAACCGCCTCCCGAAAAAGTTTATGGATGGGTCGGTTGATAAACTTTTATCAACTCCCATACAGCTTTCTGGAGGCCGCCCCCATAAACTTGTTCCTTCGTTCTATCCGCTGAACACCAAGAAATAAAAATTGTTTTTGTATTTTTGAAAATTGAGGCCCAAAAATCACCTGCAGAAAGTTTCACTGAAGGAACCAGGATGGGTACAGATGGAGCCAGGAGAAAGTTACATGACTTCCTCACCACATCACTCATCAACAACTTCGTCGCAATGGCCAAGAGCAAAGGATCAAAACAGTGCACTCAAGAGGAACTTGCAATTTTGTTCCACTACGTGGGCAAATTCAAGCCTTTTGGCGCCAATCATTGGGAGTTGGGACCAGGTGGCATCGAGCTACAACATTCGTGCCTTGAAGAAAGGCTTTGAAGAATACAAGACCAAGCCTCTCAAGGAAAAGTTTCCTAGCCTGTGCAAAGCCAAGAAGCCGACCGGTGCGTACAGCGTATAGTATTCTGAGCAGTATTGAAAGAGAGAAGCGCTTTTGAAAATGAGGATGAAAGTGAAAGACGACAATGTTGGTGGTGGGCAGGTGTCTCTCAGTGTATATTTGAATCCAACCAAAGTTTATCGATCGAACAGCATCTAACGACCACAACCCAGTTATCGCATTGTTGAAGTCAGCCATTTCTGCGACTTTCTGCGCCTTGCTGCAGCCTTCTGAAGCACTGCTTTGATGTTTCTGCGACTTTCTGCGACTTTCTGGTGCCTTCTGAAGCCCTGCTTTGTGATTGCTGCGACTTTCTGCGGCCTTCTGAAGCCCTGCTTTGATACTTATGCGACTTTCTGCGACTTTCTGGAGTCTTCTGAAGCCCTGCTTTGTGATTGCTGCGACTTTCTGCGAGATTCTGCGACTTTCTGCGGCCTTCTGAAGCCCTGCTTTGATACTTATGCGACTTTCTGCGACTTTTTACACCTTTCTGCGGCCTTCTGAAGCTCTGCTGCGAGGTTTCTGCGGCTTTCTGCGAGATTCTGCGAGTTTCTGAGGCCTTCTGAAGCCATGCTTTGAGGTTTCTGCGACTTTCGGCGACTTTCTGCACCTTTCTGTGGCCTTCTGAAGGTCTGCTTTGAGGTTTCTGCGGCTTTCTGCGAGATTCTGCGACTTTCTGGAGCCTTCTGAAGCCATGCTTTGAGGTTTCTGCGGTTTTCTGCGAGATTCTGCGCCTTGCTGCGGCCTTCTGAAGCCCTGCTTTGATATTGGCTGACTTCAAATATGCGATAACCGCCTCCCGAAAAAGTTTATGGATGGGTCGGTTGATAAACTTTTATCGACTCCCATACAGCTTTCTGGAGGCCGCCCCCCATAAACTTGTTCCTTCGTTCTATCCGCTGAACACCAAGAAATAAAAATTGTTTTGTATTTTTGAAAATTGAGGCCCAAAAATCACCTGCAGAAAGTTTCACTGAAGGAACCAGGATGGGTACAGATGGAGCCAGGAGAAAGTTACATGACTTCCTCACCACATCACTCATCAGAAACTTCGTCGCAATGGCCAAGAGCAAAGGATCAAAACAGTGCACTCAAGAGGAACTTGCAATTTTGTTCCACTACGTGGGCAAATTCAAGCCTTTTGGCGCCAATCATTGGGAGTTGGGACCAGGTGGCATCGAGCTACAACATTCGTGCCTTGAAGAAAGGCTTTGAAGAATGCAAGACCAAGCCTCTCAAGGAAAAGTTTTCTAGCCTGTGCAAAGCCAAGAAGCCGACCGGTGCGTACAGCGTATAGTATTCTGAGCAGTATTGAAAGAGAGAAGCGCTTTTGAAAATGAGGATGAAAGTGAAAGACGACAATGTTGGTGGTGGGCAGGTTTCTCTCAGTGTATATTTGAATCCAACCAAAGTTTATCGATCGAACAGCATCTATCGACCACAACCCAGTTATCGCATTGTTGAAGTCAGCCATTTCTGCGACTTTCTGCGCCTTACTGCAGCCTTCTGAAGCCCTGCTTTGATGTTTCTGCGACTTTCTGCGACTTTTTGGAGCCTTCTGAAGCCCTGCTTTGTGATTGCTGCGACTTTCTGCGAGATTCTGCGACTTTCTGCGGCCTTCTGAAGCCCTGCTTTGATACTTATGCGACTTTCTGCGACTTTTTACACCTTTCTGCGGCCTTCTGAAGCTCTGCTGCGAGGTTTCTGCGGCTTTCTGCGAGATTCTGCGAGTTTCTGAGGCCTTGCGTTTGCTCCTCACGCGCTTTGGGATCGGGAACAACAACAATCCACGCTGCACAAATTTCCAGACGATTGGACATTCGTGATCAACATTATGCCCGGTCACGGAAACGAGCTCCGCCAATTCCGGCCCCTCCGCGAGGATGATCTCGCGCTCCTCTTCGAGAAAGGCAACCCCTTCCAGCTGCCCGTGCTTCGTGCCCAGACCGCGCTCGACGGTGACCCCCGCGTCGGCTACTTTTGCCTCCATCACGGTCAATACTTCGCTCAGTTTCGAAACCTGGCCACGCACCTCAATGCCTCGACGCACGGTCATGTCGTGCATCTCAAGGAGAAGAATGTATTGAAAATCTGTCGCTGCGTAGGCGCGGCAATCACGCTGCTCGCCGTCGTGGTCGGTTTCTACGTCTCTCAGCTGCTGCTACAAGGTGAGCATCTCACTGACCGTCCGCACTTTTCCGCTGCAGAACTGACGTATTCAACCGTATCAATATACCTCTTCCAGATCAGATCGAATGCCAGCGCGTTCAGAAGGACAACCACTGCTATCAAGTTATTCCGGCCGCTATCAACATCTGCAGTCTCGCAAAGCACTGCGCCGACGCTCAGACTCCGTGGCCGGAATGGCACATGGTCTGCCTTTCACTGGTTGCCTTGGCCTTTGTCTTTGAGTCGGGCACTTTGGAAAGTGAAAGACGACAATGTTGGTGGTGGGCAGGTGTCTCTCAGTGTATATTTGAATCCAACCAAAGTTTATCGATCGAACAGCATCTAACGACCACAACCCAGTTATCGCATTGTTGAAGTCAGCCATTTCTGCGACTTTCTGCGCCTTGCTGCAGCCTTCTGAAGCCCTGCTTTGATGTTTCTGCGACTTTCTGCGACTTTCTGGAGCCTTCTGAAGCCCTGCTTTGTGATTGCTGCGACTTTCTGCGAGATTCTGCGACTTTCTGCGGCCTTCTGAAGCCCTGCTTTGATACTTATGCGACTTTCTGCGACTTTTTACACCTTTCTGCGGCCTTCTGAAGCTCTGCTGCGAGGTTTCTGCGGCTTTCTGTGAGATTCTGCGAGTTTCTGAGGCCTTCTGAAGCCATGCTTTGTGGTTTCTGCGACTTTCGGCGACTTTCTGCACCTTTCTGTGGCCTTCTGAAGCCATGCTTTGAGGTTTCTGCGGTTTTCTGCGAGATTCTGCGCCTTGCTGCGGCCTTCTGAAGCCCTGCTTTGATATTGGCTGACTTCAAATATGCGATAACCGCCTCCCGAAAAAGTTTATGGATGGGTCGGTTGATAAACTTTTATCGACTCCCATACAGCTTTTTGGAGGCCCCCCCCAATAATCTTGTTCCTTCGTTCTATCCGCTGAACACCAAGAAATAAAAATTGTTTTTGTATTTTTGAAAATTGAGGCCCAAAAATCACCTGCAGAAAGTTTCACTGAAGGAACCAGGATGGGTACAGATGGAGCCAGGAGAAAGTTACATGACTTCCTCACCACATCACTTATCAACAACTTCGTCGCAATGGCCAAGAGCAAAGGATCAAAACAGTGCACTCAAGAGGAACTTGCAATTTTGTTCCACTACGTGGGCAAATTCAAGCCTTTTGGCGCCAATCATTGGGAGTTGGGACCAGGTGGCATCGAGCTACAACATTCGTGCCTTGAAGAAAGGCTTTGAAGAATACAAGACCAAGCCTCTCAAGGAAAAGTTTTCTAGCCTGTGCAAAGCCAAGAAGTTCGGCGTGTCCAGCTCCGAAGCTGGAGAGGACGACGACGACGATGACGACGACAACGAAGTCGCCGAAACAGACCCGCCTGCCCTCTTCTTCCCTCCTCCAACCCTCTCAGCCAACCCCAAAAGGCTCTGGTGGTCACCACCATCCTCCCACCATCTATACTAGCCTTAGGCTTAGCAGATGCTTTGAAGAGATATGAATTCGTGTGGAAGCCAGGAAGAGAAAGAGAATAATCTACAGTGGTGAAGGTGTTGGTCTCGAGTGATCGGAGTGATCATGAGAGTTGAGCCGAGAAATCGGGAAGCGAATCGGGAAGCAAATCGGGAAGCGGCGAGAGAGTGAAGTGGAGCGGAGTGAGAGTGGAAGGAACGGAACGGATTGGAACGGAACGGAACAGGGAAGTGGAGTGGAACGGAAAGAAGAACGAGGAGAGGAAGAAAGGATCATGTGAAATGGAGAGGCTGTCGGCCGATATCACATGGCCCCCGAAAGAAAAACGACCGTCTCGGGTCGTCAGGAGCGCCGAAAGCGGAGGGCGACCAAGCGCATTCATCCAACCAAGCGCGAGAGAGCATCGGCATTGGAATGCAAGCGACCCGGACGGTGCACAAAGCGAAGGTTGTGCAGGTGGGGAAGCAACAACGCCCGACAGCGAGTAATCGTTGGCCCGTAGTGAATCCCGGCGGCGGACGTCAGCATGGCGCCCATGGGGGCGTGGTCGGTGACCACTGTCACTCGTGCCCCTTCCAACAAATGTGCCATCCGAGCGAACGCCCACGCAAGGCAACACAGCTCGAGCTCCGGTGCAACAAGCCTTCGTCGAACATGATGGAGTGCATGGCAAGCACGCTGAAGCGGATGGAATACACGAAGTGATGGTTTGGTCAGCTTTTCTCCTCAGGCACCAATCGGCAAAGTCATCGACACGTACGCAAAGCTGGCTACACAGCATTGAGCATAGTGCTGCGCTCCTACTTCGCGAATACTCAGCAACATCGGATGCTGGAGGCCTGGCGTCTTCGGGGGTTGTGGAACTCTTCTGGGCATCCTGGTTGCGAGAGAAGCCTTCTTGCTGCCCATCAGCCACGATCTGATCGGCCGAAATGGCTCGACGCCCGTGCTGTGTGGTAGCACTATACGAAGGCACGTCTTGGTGTTGTGTGTGAGCGTTGTCACGAACTTGTGGGGATGCTGATGCATGACGGAGGGGGGCACTTTGTTCTGTGCTTGTCGTCGTGGAATCTTGATCGAGTAATCTCTTGGCTTCCCTCGCGGCAAGAATGGCGGGATTCGTCTCTTTGAGGAGCACTGCCAAGATGGAGGCCGCGAACAAAGAGTATAGGCTGCTCGCCAGGCACGGGCAAGATAAGGGAAAGTAGGGCCGAGCAGAGATATAGGCCGGCCCTTTTCGTCGTGCTGTGGTGCCAAAAGACCTCCCAAAGCAGGGCCAACTGCAAAGGAAAACGTTGAGCGGGACTGCAGCCAAAATCGATTGGGAAGAAAAGCACGTACGCATGTAGCCAATGCCACTCATGAGGCCAAAGTTTCCGAACCCCTTGGCTTGGTTCTGCGGTGTTGCAAGCTCACCCAGTACGGAACGGGCGACATCGACATTGCCGTTGAAGGCTCCGCAAAGGAAACGAGCGACGATCACTTGGGGGATTGATCGAGACAGACCAAAGCACAATATAAAGAACGAAGTACCGATGAGACCAGTGAGCATCACAGGTTTGCGGCCCTTACGATCAGAAAGCCGACCCCAACATGTCGAAGTCAGAAATTGCGCGAAGAAGAAGGCGGAGGCTATTGGAAAGCGGAACAGTCAGCTCCCAGTCCCAGTGGAGATTGTCAGGGTGCTGTAAGTCTGGTTATCTAGACTCACCAATGAGACCAGCCTGCTGTCCTACGAGTCTGTCGTCGTCCAGATGGGCAAAGTCTCGGACCATGAACGCCACGAAAGGAAAGAGAATGGTCGATGACAGCGATTCGGAAAGAATTGCTAATCCGACAACGCTGAGGGCTGCAACTGGCAGCTTCTCGTCATCTTGCTGCTGAGGTCTGTTCAAGTAGGGCCGATGCATCGATGGCGGAGGCATATATGAGGATGGCTACGGAGAGGAAGCTGTTAGGAGTGTGAGGTGGTGGGAGGACAGCGTTGCACAATAATGGATGTGGGCAAGGCGAGGAGTAAATGATGGAAATGCTCTTTTCCCTCGAAAATGGTCCTGCTCTTCGCCATATCTAGGCCACAAACCGTCCCACGAGTACCTGTTCAGTTGGAATGGAGTGGTAGAGAGTCGCACAAGACCGTTTACTCACTATTGCTCCTGGTGAAACATGGAATCTACTACAGAGCAGATATGCTGAACATGACCGGAGGCGTAGCCGGGGAGCGACCTGGAATCCGAGCGCAGAAACAGAAATTGGACACGGGGCTGAAATGTGTTAGGTTCGAAATCAGTGTGCACCACGTTGTCTGATGACAATATCGGATGCGGTGTAGCGAGGCAGGCCGTGCGACATCTCGGTGCGATAGTAGGCGAAGCTGTGTGCCACAGCTGACGTGCTGTTCCTTCGCACTGCTCATTGTTATGCTGGGAGTCGTCATCATCTCTTCAACGCCGTGATGAGAAGTGAGTATGTACATACGTAGAGGGGTTGGTATTTTGGGGTCCGGGTCGACGTGTTTTTCATGCCGTCGTCGCCCGCAATCCGGATCACATGTATCTAGATCTAGATAATTCATAATTCATTGCTTTTGAGTTGCGTCGCTGAGGCAGGAACACGGCGCGACGCGAGTCGATGAAAGTTCGTGCGTTGGTGAGTGCGTATGTACATAGCAATGGAATTTGATATATGATATAGTGAGGGCGTGAACGCTCTAAGTTCTAACTCTAAAAGCGTCTGAGTGTGAGCTTTCGTTTGTTTGTGTGTGGCATTATCCGAACATGTAGTTTCCGCTCTTCCGTTGTTTCAAATTTTGTTTTAGCCACGTATTGGGTTATGTGCAGGGTACATTGGTCCTTATTTGTGTGGTTCAATCATTGGTTTAATTTTATGGCAACAAAGCGGGAGGTTGTTCGAGCGTTCAAAGTGGTGGGCTGAATGAATGAATTTTAGATATTGCATCTCTATACCTTCATACCTTCAATAAGCCACATTAAATTAATCTCAGGAAAAGGTGAAGCGCGGCATTAACGCTGGTTTAACGCTGTCGACGCGGCAGAAACGCTGCTCAGACGCTGGGGACAAAATGAGACTCGCGCTCGACGCTGCTTCGACGCGGCCTTAACGCTGCTCCTAAATTTCACCACCATTCTTCTTTTTTGTTTTTCTGACGTTTTTGTTTTTCAAAAAGCTTTGACAAGTGAGCAGCGTCGATGAACACTGCTCAAACGCGGCACAACTGCTCAAACGCGGCAATCCCGTGCAGTGTAAGACTTCACATGATCTAGAAAGGCGATCAAGACCTTATGATCGCAGGTCTACTTATTGACCCGGTCGGCTATGGCGCAAAGAGACTTTTACCTGGCAAAATTATATATATATATGCCGACCAGGCTGTCCCCGCACTTCCAGCAAGGTAAGGCCGCAATCCCGTACAGTGCGAGACTGCACACGATCTAGAAAGGCTATCAAGACCTTATGATCGCAGGTCTACTAATTGACCCGGTCGGCTATGGCCCAAAGAGACTTTTACCTGGCAAAATTATATATATATGCCGACCAGGCTGTCCCCGCACTTCCAGCAAGGTAAGGCCGCAATCCCGTGCAGTGCAAGACTGCACACGATCTAGAAAGGCGATCAAGACCTTATGATCGCAGGCCTACTAATTGACCCGGTCGGCTATGGCCCAAAGAGACTTTTACCTGGCAAAATTATATATATATGCCGACCAGGCTGTCCCCGCACTTCCAGCAAGGTAAGGCCGCAATCCCGTGCAGTGCGAGACTGCACACGATCTAGAAAGGCGATCAAGACCTTATGATCGCAGGCCTACTAATTGACCCGGTCGGCTATGGCCCAAAGAGACTTTTACCTGGCAAAATTATATATATATGCCGACCAGGCTGTCCCCGCACTTCCAGCAAGGTAAGGCCGCAATCCCGTGCAGTGCAAGTCTGCACACGATCTAGAAAGGCGATCAAGACCTTATGATCGCAGGTTCTACTAATTGACCCGGTCGGCTATGGCCCAAAGAGACTTTTACCTGGCAAAATTATATATATATGCCGACCAGGCTGTCCCTGCACTTCCAGCAAGGTAAGGCCGCAATCCCGTGCAGTGCGAGACTGCACACGATCTAGAAAGGCTATCAAGACCTTATGATCGCAGGTCTACTAATTGACCCGGTCGGCTATGGCCCAAAGAGACTTTTACCTGGCAAAATTATATATATATGCCGACCAGGCTGTCCCCGCACTTCCAGCAAGGTAAGGCCGCAATCCCGTGCACTGCAAGACTGCACACGATCTAGAAAGGCGATCAAGACCTTATGATCGCAGGTCTACTAATTGACCCGGTCGGCTATGGCCCAAAGAGACTTTTACCTGGCAAAATTATATATATATGCCGACCAGGCTGTCCCCGCACTTCCAGCAAGGTAAGGCCGCAATCTGTGCTAGTAGCACCTCGTGGCCTGCGCCACATGGCTACTATCTTATCTTCCTCTCTCTTTATCTTCCTTCCTTTTCTCTCTCGGCCGATACCCATTCTTGTCCTCCGCATAGCAACAGCAGCAGCTCCTCACCTTTCTCCTCCTCACTTGTATTCTTTCTCTCTCTCGACATCGAATCACACAGCTCTTGCTTCTACCAGACTGGTACAACCAGTACATGGTGATGAGAGTAGATTCGTTTCCCTACCTCCTGATCAGCTGCGCCACCTCCAGTGCCTGATCGCTTGCCCTCATCCTTACCGTACACCATCTTCTTCGACTTCTTCTCTCCTCGATCTTCCCAGCCCGCCCAATCTCTTCTTACCGTCGATACCACCTCTCCTCGCCGACAGGAATACCCACAACTTCGATCTCAGCGGCTCCGACCTCCGTTTTCAGAGTGCCAGTGTCGAGGTCGAGATTTCCCTCCACTCACACGGCCACACTCACCACTCCACATCCTCAGCGAGCCCTTCACGCATTGCCCATCGGCCTCCGCATGTGGTTCCATCTTCACTTGATCGCCCTTCAGAAGGGTACGGAGGTGCCTACTGCCTCATGGCCGTCCCGCGAGAGAGGGCACTTCTCTGTCCGACCATCTCGTCCCTTTCCCGCCGAGTCACAAGGCGACCCCCTCGTCATCATCCGCTTTGAAATGGGTACCTTCTTTCTTCATCAGGACGGTTCGGAAAGCATCACGCGCGTCAACGGATCACAGCTTCCCTGCGCTTCCGAGCGTCCACTTTTGCAAGGCGACCTCGTCGAGCTCGGTCGACGCGCCGACAGCGCTTACAATCCGAGCCTTTCTTTTCGCGTGGATCTGGGCACTTCAACCTCGCCTATACCCTCGTTTCCTGGTCCTTACACATATCACGCCTCATCGTCGGCCCCTTTCTATGCTTGGAACGACGACCTGCGCCGCGCACTAGATTCGGCGTTGAGCCCGCACGGCTCGAAATCAGTGGATACCTCACTCCAGCCCGCCGCATTTCGGCTTGGTGATGTGGTCACCACCACTTCTCCTTTTCTGCATCGAGGTCCCCAAGACCCTATTCCTACCATTTACGCACACGTTCCAGCCTCCGACATGAGCAGAACAACGCCATCGACATCTTCCTCAACCCCTTGCTCGCCATCACCTTCTTCTCTTGCTGATTGTGACAGCTCTCTCCCAACCTCGGTACCAACCTCAGTACTGTCCTCATCACGGGATTCTTCTCCGTCAAGATCAACTACCCTTCCTTCCGAGCAACGCTCAAATCTCTCAGCAGGCTCAGCCTCAGCGTTCGCGCAAGGTCATGCTACCACTTCGTGTGCGCCTGCGATTCCTGCAACCAGTACGCCCTACCACGAGATCATTCATCGACTGCGTGACAGCACTTTCTCAGCGTCCACGTCATTTCCGACGATGAGCGTCGTACCTTCGGACCCGCCGGGTGATTCTTTTCCGAACACATCCTCAGGAGCAACTTCTCCATCCACCTCGGTACTGGGATCGGATACACCGTTTTCATCTCGATCTACATCATCATCACCGGCTCTTGATGCGGATTCGAAGCTCGACGCCTGCTCTTTCCCACCCTCATCAATTGTCACACCTTGCCCGTCGTCAACGTCTCCTGTTCTGTCCTCACGCTCTGCACGCGTGGCCTCGTCACCGACTTTGAGCAGAAGCCCCGCAACGCACACCCCGGTTGCATCTGGACGGCGCTCCATCGACGACGTACTGCGACATGTCCGCGCTGCGTGGATGAGGGCTCGGGCGGCATTGATGGCTCCATCTCGTGGAGGACCGGCCGCGTTAGCCACGTCAAGAGCCTTTGCAGCTTATGCGGCGGCACGTTCTGCGCTGCCGCCTTTCTCAGGCTCGCGGGGTGATTCCAATTCCCTGCCAACTTCGTCTTCCGCTGCCTTCACATCCACTGGACAGCTCTCGCGCGTGGGGACGTTCTCCCGTTCTTTGCAGCTACGCTTCGGCACGGTGCATTGCGTCAATCGGTCTACAACTGTCCCTCGCTCAGACGACACCGTCAGTCACTGAAGCTGCGATAGTCGATTTCCGACGCTATCGCCTACAACGCTTCTGCCATGGTGTCGATCTACACCTTCCCAATCCTGCCACATCCATCGCTCGTTCTCCCCTTCTCCAACACACCGCTTGCGCGCTCGCCGTACTGGCATCGACCTCCGCTCTCTCTCTTCTCGGCTTCTCGCTAGCGCTTCCTTCCCTTCTCATGTGAAGGTGCTCCGGCTCCCCTCTTCACCGTACTTGTTCTTACATTACATCCTTCACCCACGACCCGGGACGGTCGTCTCTTTTTTGGGCGGTGATGTGCTAGTAGCACCTCGTGGCCTGCGCCACATGGCTACTATCTTATCTTCCTCTCTCTTTATCTTCCTTCCTTTTCTCTCTCGGGCCGATACCCATTCTTGTCCTCCGCATAGCAACAGCAGCAGCTCTCACCTTTCTCCTCCTCACTTGTATTCTTTCTCTCTCTCGACATCGAATCACACAGCTCTTGCTTCTACCAGACTGGTACAACCAGTACACAATCCCGTGCAGTGCGAGACTGCACACGATCTAGAAAGGCTATCAAGACCTTATGATCGCAGGTCTACTAATTGACCCGGTCGGCTATGGCCCAAAGAGACTTTTACCTGGCAAAATTATATATATATGCCGACCAGGCTGTCCCGCACTTCCAGCAAGGTAAGGCCGCAATCCCGTGCAGTGCGAGACTGCACACGATCTAGAAAGGCGATCAAGACCTTATGATCGCAGGTCTACTAATTGACCCGGTCGGCTATGGCCCAAAGAGACTTTTACCTGGCAAAATTATATATATATGCCGACCAGGCTGTCCCCGCACTTCCAGCAAGGTAAGGCCGCAATCCCGTGCAGTGCGAGACTGCACACGATCTAGAAAGGCGATCAAGACCTTATGATCGCAGGTCTACTAATTGACCCGGTCGGCTATGGCCCAAAGAGACTTTTACCTGGCAAAATTATATATATATGCCGACCAGGCTGTCCCCGCACTTCCAGCAAGGTAAGGCCGCAATCCCGTGCAGTGCGAGACTGCACACGATCTAGAAAGGCGATCAAGACCTTATGATCGCAGGTCTACTAATTGACCCGGTCGGCTATGGCGCAAAGAGACTTTTACCTGGCAAAATTATATATATATGCCGACCAGGCTGTCCCCGCACTTCCAGCAAGGTAAGGCCGCAATCCCGTGCAGTGCGAGACTGCACACGATCTAGAAAGGCGATCAAGACCTTATGATCGCAGGTCTACTAATTGACCCGGTCGGCTATGGCCAAAGAGACTTTTACCTGGCAAAATTATATATATATGCCGACCAGGCTGTCCCCGCACTTCCAGCAAGGTAAGGCCGCAATCCCGTGCAGTGCGAGACTGCACACGATCTAGAAAGGCGATCAAGACCTTATGATCGCAGGTCTACTAATTGACCCGGTCGGCTATGGCCAAAGAGACTTTTACCTGGCAAAATTATATATATATGCCGACCAGGCTGTCCCCGCACTTCCAGCAAGGTAAGGCCGCAATCCCGTGCAGTGCGAGACTGCACACGATCTAGAAAGGCGATCAAGACCTTATGATCGCAGGTCTACTAATTGACCCGGTCGGCTATGGCCCAAAGAGACTTTTACCTGGCAAAATTATATATATATGCCGACCAGGCTGTCCCCGCACTTCCAGCAAGGTAAGGCCGCAATCCCGTGCAGTGCAGACTGCACACGATCTAGAAAGGCGATCAAGACCTTATGATCGCAGGTCTACTAATTGACCCGGTCGGCTATGGCCAAAGAGACTTTTACCTGGCAAAATTATATATATATGCCGACCAGGCTGTCCCCGCACTTCCAGCAAGGTAAGGCCGCAATCCCGTGCAGTGCGAGACTGCACACGATCTAGAAAGGCGATCAAGACCTTATGATCGCAGGTCTACTAATTGACCCGGTCGGCTATGGCCAAAGAGACTTTTACCTGGCAAAATTATATATATATGCCGACCAGGCTGTCCCCGCACTTCCAGCAAGGTAAGGCCGCAATCCCGTGCAGTGCGAGACTGCACACGATCTAGAAAGGCGATCAAGACCTTATGATCGCAGGTCTACTAATTGACCCGGTCGGCTATGGCCCAAAGAGACTTTTACCTGGCAAAATTATATATATATGCCGACCAGGCTGTCCCCGCACTTCCAGCAAGGTAAGGCCGCAATCCCGTGCAGTGCGAGACTGTACACGATCTAGAAAGGCGATCAAGACCTTATGATCGCAGGTCTACTAATTGACCCGGTCGGCTATGGCGCAAAGAGACTTTTACCTGGCAAAATTATATATATATGCCGACCAGGCTGTCCCCGCACTTCCAGCAAGGTAAGGCCGCAATCCCGTGCAGTGTAAGACTGAACATGATCGAAAGGCGATCAGACCTTATGATCGCAGGTCTACTAATTGACCCGGTCGGCTATGGCGCAAAGAGACTTTTACCTGGCAAAATTTATATATATGCCGACCAGGCTGTCCCCGCACTTCCAGCAAGGAAAGGCCGCAATCCCGTGCAGTGCGAGACTGCACACGATCTATAAAGGCGATCAAGACCTTATGATCGCAGGTCTACTAATTGACCCGGTCGGCTATGGCCCAAAGAGACTTTTACCTGGCAAAATTATATATATATGCCGACCAGGCTGTCCCCGCACTTCAGCAAGGTAAGGCCGCAATCCCGTGCAGTGCGAGACTGCACACAATCTAGAAAGGCGATCAAGACCTTCTGATCGCAGGTCTACTGATTGACCCGGTCGGCTATGGCCAAAGAGACTTTTACCTGGCAAAATTATATATATATGCCGACCAGGCTGTCCCCGCACTTCCAGCAAGGTAAGGCCGCAATCCCGTGCAGTGAGACTGCACACGATCTAGAAAGGCGATCAAGACCTTATGATCGCAGGTCTACTAATTGACCCGGTCGGCTATGGCGCAAAGAGACTTTTACCTGGCAAAATATATATATATATGCCGACCAGGCTGTCCCCGCACTTCAGCAAGGTAAGGCCGCAATCCCGTGCAGTGTAAGACTGCACACGATCTAGAAAGGCGATCAGACCTTATGATCGCAGGTCTACTAATTGACCCGGTCGGCTATGGCGCAAAGAGACTTTTACCTGGCGAAATTATATATATATGCCGACCAGGCTGTCCCCGCACTTCCAGCAAGGTAAGGCCGCAATCCCGTACAGTGCGAGACTGTACACGATCTAGAAAGGCGATCAAGACCTTATGATCGCAGGTCTACTAATTGACCCGGTCGGCTATGGCCCAAAGAGACTTTTACCTGGCAAAATTATATATATATGCCGACCAGGCTGTCCCCGCACTTTCAGCAAGGTAAGGCCGCAATCCCGTGCAGTGTAAGACTGCACATGATCTAGAAAGGCGATCAAGACCTTATGATCGCAGGTCTACTAATTGACCCGGTCGGCTATGGCGCAAAGAGACTTTTACCTGGCGAAATATATATATATATGCCGACCAGGCTGTCCCCGCACTTCCAGCAAGGTAAGGCCGCAATCCCGTGCAGTGCGAGACTGCACACAATCTAGAAAGGCGATCAAGACCTTCTGATCGCAGGTCTACTGATTACCCGGTCGGCTATGGCCCAAAGAGACTTTTACCTGGCAAAATTATATATATATGCCGACCAGGCTGTCCCCGCACTTTCAGCAAGGTAAGGCCGCAATCCCGTGCAGTGCGAGACTGCACATGATCTAGAAAGGCGATCAGACCTTATGATCGCAGGTCTACTAATTGACCCGGTCGGCTATGGCGCAAAGAGACTTTTACCTGGCAAAATTATATATATATGCCGACCAGGCTGTCCCCGCACTTTCAGCAAGGTAAGGCCGCAATCCCGTGCAGTGCGAGACTGCACACAATCTAGAAAGGCGATCAAGTGTGCAGGCAATGCCTGTTGTGCTAAAGAAGAAGCTGCATGAAATCGATAATGTGGAAGGTACTAAGTACAACGGGAGAGAGGAATGCGGAGGTGACGAGGAAGGAAGGAAGGCTCTCGGCCGAGAGAGAGGAAAGTGATGAGAAAAAGAGAAGAGAGAAAGATAAGAGATAAGATAGAAGATAAGATAATAACTGGGAAGCCATGTGGCGATGCCACGTGTTGCCAGCACATCCCCACCCACAAAAAACGACTGTCCCGAGTCGTGGAGGCAGGGCTGTAGTGAAAGCAAGGGTGGAAAAAGAAGAGTAGGGATGCGCAGGGAGAAGCAGGATTCAGAAGGTTGTGACTTGTGAGGGAGCGTCGGGAGGTGAAAGCTGTATGGAAGAGGACTGTAGTGACGATGTGACATAGCCGATGAGTGCCGAAAAGATTGGAAACCGAGGTGGAGCGGAAAGGGGTGGCCGGGTGGCGCAAGATGGAGATTTGACCAGGTCCGATAGAGTGAACAATCATGCAGACCGGACCGGTACGAAACATACATGCGCCTGGTCCGCAATCCGGCGCCTGCCGATAGAGTTGATAGCACCATGCCGCACTTCCGAAGAGACCGACCGTTTCGCCCCAAGGAAGCACGCTCTCAACGTACTGATGCCCTAGTGGCGGAGATCGTGCGGGTATCCGCAGACCGACCAATCTGGGTCCTGCGAAGGACAAGGAACTGGACGAATGGGTGACAGGCAGACGATGCGGAAATAAGCGGAGGGAGATAGATCCTCGACCTCTACGCTGCTCTTTGGCTGTCCGTCTGTGACTGGTCTATGGGTGCAGGCTCGGCGCCACTTCGACATCAGCGCTCGGATCCCCTGCCTCCTCTACGACGACCTTTTCCACAGCGTAATCTCCTTCGTTCGCACCTCGCTGAAACGGGCGCTGTCGGGCAGCCACCGGAGGCTGAGGGTGTACTGCTCCTTGCGCACTGGTTCCGGAATTCCGGCTCAGGGGCTTCAAAGTCTCAAGTGTCGTACGGATCCGGGCTGTACCCGACGGGAATGAGCGCGCGTGTGCCGAGGCGTGCGAGAGGACGGAGGAGGAATGTGTTTGCGAAAGCTGCATGCTTTCAGCATCAGGTACCGATGTTGCTCAACGGTGTTGAGACTGGCGTGACCGCTACTGATGATGATGGTTCTTCGAAGGCCGGTCAGGGAACTTGAGGCCGTGGTAGAAGAAGCCGATGAAGTAGGTATACTCGAGGCTGGGGGAGGAGCGCGGCAGACGTCCGCAGTGACGGCTGTCATGCTCATCGTTGCTGTTGGGGAGACTTGATAACAATCTCGACGTCCTCGGTAGAGCGGAATGCGAGCCTCGTAACCCACGACCTGGACCTCAGGGCAGTAGCCGGGACGGAGGGAATTGCTTCGACCTCCACGCCGTTGTTATGTCCGAAGTCGAGAGTGAGGTAGCTGTAGGCAGGATGCGAGCAGATGAAGCTATAACGAGCTGCAAGGGTATCGAGGCGGTGGAATGAAGGCTGCTGCGGTCGTTTATGGTGTTGAGCGCGACATTTACATCATCGGCTGCTGTACCAGTGTCTTGCGCCGGCCTTATCGGACGAGACGGTAGTCATGGGTGGAGGGAATCTCAGCCTCGACACCCGAACCAGAATTGAACGGAAGGTAGACCGAAGGAAGTCAAAAGGGGGAAGCCGGTGCAAGCAGAAGCCATAGGAGCCAGGCAAACTCGAGAAAGTCGCGTGTGACGCGAGTGGGACCGAGGAAGACAGATGGACACGAGGGCGCCGTGTCATCGCAAACGGAGCCAGAGATATGCGATCTTGAGGCTGTAGAGTCGCGGACTGAGCCAACGGCGGTATCCGATCTCGAGGCTATAGAGTCACGGAGTCGCTGATCGACTGAGCCTATGGAGATATGTGAATCTTCTCAAGGCTATGGTAGTCGTGGGTTTGCTGCGCTGCTAGGGCCGTCCCAGAACGAAGAGCGAGGCGGCTATGTCGAGGTTGGCAGTAAGCTGTGATGCATCGGCTTGGTCAAACGAGACGGTAGTCGTGAGTGGAAGGAATCTCAACTTCGACACCCGAACCAGAATCGGACGTGACAGAGGCCGGAAACCGTCGAAGCGGTGGTCTTGGGCGGAGGGATAGTTCAACCTCGACACCTGCACCTGGTACGAGTGGATGCTGCCATAGAGACGCTGCCGAAAGAAGTGTTCTTGAGGAGAGTGGACGCGCAGTCTTGAAGAGAGGTAAGGAGTGAAGTAGAGACGGAAGAGTGAAGTGAAGAGTAGAAGTAAAAGGAGTTGAAGAACCAAGAGGGATATAGCGGTCCCGACGAGGCTGGTGGAGAGGAGAAGAAAGAGAGATAAGAAGAAACTGAACACGAGGGGGTACGACAGTCGGTTCGGAGGCACGCTGGAGCTGTTGAGCTGCTGGGGCCGTCCGAGGCGACAGAGCAGAGGCGCGCTGGAGCTATTGAGCTACCGGGGCCGTCTGGTGGGGTGCGGAGGCACACTGGAGCTGCTGAGCTCGCGAGGCCATCCGCGGTCGATGGGCAGAAGCGTGAGCCGTCTGCGCGGGGCCACTGTACTTGGTCGGTACAAGTCAGTGTAGAAACCCTCTCATCACCATGTGCAGGCAATGCCTGTTGTGCTA